>VYZV01014285.1:58152-76747 GCA_013401275.1 Pandion haliaetus | reverse complement strand
GAGTGACATCTTATGAATGTATCTTCAATTAATCTGCAATAAAACTGGATCATAATTTGGAAGTGGGGATTACATGTGGCCAAAAAAACAGTACATACTTTGGCTCCATCCAATAGCTTGCCCCTTCATTTTGGATGCTAAAGGAAGGTGCAGTTCTGAGGACTAGTGCTTTTGAAGTAGGCCTTTCTGTTACAAAGTAGGCTGTTCCAGAATAATTGGGGTTTTTTTCACCCAAATGGCAATAGAGCAACTCTTAGTTGTTTACCCAGATTAAATGTTTTTACAGTATGCTGACAGTTCTGATAGCTAGACTGGGTTTCTGGGGAGAACAGTGGCTATATAGAGCCTTTCATTTCTTCATTTAAGTATGGACAAGATTGGCAATAGCTAAAAATTAGCTGTATCTAAAGGTTGCTGAGTGCTTTGGATGAGGTAAGCCATTCCTTATTCCTTCTCAGTAGGAATGGCTCTTAAAATAGCTAACAAGAGTTAGCATTGCTTAAATTTTTTTTTATTGTTTTCAGCAAAAGCCAGGGATAGGATAGATTTGAAGATACATAACAACAACTGAGGCTGAGCTGATGCTAGTTCTCTCAGCCTTATATCTTTTGCAGGCTTTAAAGGCATTCTCCCCAGAAAGAAAAAGATCAAGTTTTCCACTATTTACTCTGGGGTTTTTGTTTTAGTCATTTATTTCATTTTTTTAATGTGTAGCATTCATTCTAGAAATTGGCAGTCCATACAGGGAGAGAATGTATCTTTGAACTGAGCAAGATAGAAGGACTGAATATGTAGTGTATAAACCAGCCAATGTGAATGCTCAGTCAAAAAGCTCTTTTAAAATTAAAACCATTGCTAGGTCAATTGACATGATGGTTGGTAAAGTAGGGAAGGGCAAGAGACAGCTAATTGCCTTTCAGCAGGAGCTGCTGAGCTTGAAGAGTGTGTAAGACAGGCCATCCACTAAGAAGCAGTGAATGAGTATTTACAGTCATGCCATAAGTAACTGAGAGGGGGCTGAGAGAGATGCCTTGTTATTACCTCAAAGAGAAGGAAGAAATAGTTGAAGAAAAGCCAGTATGCAAGGTGAACCTGAGTTTAGATGGGATCCACGCTGTAAATTTTCAGGGAAGATTTTAACCTGTCATTGTTAAGAAAGGCTTTGTCCCAAATGGGAATACCAGTCTCCCAGTGGGTGTTGAGGGTGCGCAGCAATTCCCAACCTTCATGGCCTCCTGGCTAGTTCGCTATTAGGAAATTTCTGCATAAAATGTTTTGAGTTTTGCATTCTTTCTAATGTCTTGGCTCCCATACAGAAGCAAAATGTGACCATCTTCTTTAACTACACTGCTTTAAGGTTAGATAACAGGGAGATCCTTTTAAAGTCTTTCTGAAAACCTTTGTCATTGCTTCTCAGAAGAGTCTGAAAAGCTCCTGAAATGTGGGAGTGGGGAGCTTGTAGGGGGAAGACACCTTAAAACTGATGTTGAGAAGTAGAATCTGTATACACTGATAAAGGGGGTTTGGATTAACTAACTTCAGGATAAATTGTAACAAAAAGCAAGCTGGTTAAACTAGGAGTTCCCGTTATTAGCATCATAAAAGTATTAAAAATAGAATTCACAGCAAACAGGATGTCTGGTCATAACTGTGCAGTTTTGGTTGCCCGGTATTTATGCAATTGACCTTCTGTGCTGAGATCAGAGAGCAGTGAGGAGCCTCATGACTATGAATAAAAATCCAGTTTAATCTGATCACACCAACATGGCAGCTCCTGGAAGGAGTGTGCTAGCATTTAAGGGTAATGCAGAGAAATTAATTAGTAAGTCCAGGGAACAGCACAGTGGCCAGTGGAACTACACATTTTCTTTTTAACAGTAGTGTTAAAATTCTTTTTTTTAGTTCTCTGGTATTAAATTTGGACATAGACTGTCAGGGGTAGAGAGACTGTATTCCAAGTTGCTGCATATGTTGTACCAAATGAATTAAGAAACCAATAGTTTGGGGAATTGAGCTGTGCTGCTCAGCCAAAAGGACATTGTGAGCACTCAGTGCATCATGGGAAGCATTCCACATTGACCATTTAAAGTAGAACTATTAAGAAAACCCTTTCTTCAACCTGATAGACAAACAGGCATGCCTGCAGCTTGAAGTCTGGACCAGACAGCACTGACATTTTAGCATGGAGAACAATTTGTGTTCACAGTCCCTGCCTATTGTGTGATGGCAGATGAGAGAGCCAAGCTAGGGTGCGCAGGGCTGTTCTTACTGCCATATGCAAATACATTTTTTTGTATTTATGTTTTTGTGAAATGTGGTCAGCTCTGCCAACAGCACTTAGCTGAAATTAACCTTCTCTAGTGTGTGCTTTTCTGTTCTGAAAATTTCCATCTCTTTCAATTGAAAAGCAGACTGCCTTAAGTTTTAAGGAGCAAATCCATGAATGTAACAGAAGACAACGTAAAACGTATCTGAGATACTGCTTTTAAGAGTTGATAGCAAATGTTGAAATTTGATAAAAATAGTGGCAGCATGGTTGCGTAAAAAGGAGGCTTAAGAATCAATATTAAAAGCCCTAAAAATACGGCTATCCTTTTCCAGTGTTTGGAAGAAACAGGCTGTTTCAAAGTTGGCATATCTCAGTATATAAACATTTTTTCTTAATGTTCAGCTGACTTCTGTTGACTAATCCATTTGGTATTATTTTAAGAATTCCTGAAACTGTATGTGGTGTCTGTGAATGTGTATGCAGTTTCTGTGAACCAATATTATAGAAAATTGTTTTCCATATAAGTACCTCGGTAAATAAATTAAGTAATAGTAGTATTGATAGACGCGCAGAAATTTCCCCAAATGTGTGCCGTGGAACAGTTGGATGTCACTAGTAGACAAGACATGTCTTGGAGAATGAATATGGTTGCCACAAATGGGTCTTCTGGAGAGAAAAAAAAAAGGGGGGTAGGAGGAAAGACACTTCTGTTACTCTGTATTGATCTGTGTCTCAATTTTGTGATGATTCATTGACATTAGTAAAGCTGTACCTAAGGATCTTCATTTTGGCTCACTGCCAAGTTCTTGGGTTTTAGTAGTGCCCTACTTTCTGATTTTTCTTCCTCTTCCTTTTAAAGAAGGATGTTGGCTTAGAACATCAGAAATTCTGTTGCATATCAACATATGTACTAAAGGCATACTTGAAATAAAAGTTATTTGAAATAGGTATTCCTGGCTTATTTCTCAATGTCTTTTTGCCAAGCCATTTGTTTACTGAACCTTTGAAAAGAGAGATAAAATTTTCAATTAACTGAAGGAATGTACAACATTCAAATGCCACACCCAGCCTGCTTAGGAGGACAATATTTTTTTTGTGCGTACATGCCCTTGAATAGTTAAGGGGCAGGTTTTGGGTTGCTGTCAGTTTATAGTGGAAAAATACAAGTCTGAAGCTATTGCTTGAGAAGGCAAAATGTGGAGGTGAAAGCAAAACGCTGGAAGAACATACAGTACGAGAAGTATAGCCTTCTTAAAGAAATGTAACCATATTAGTGGATTGGGACTGGGGTAGTTTTCTCTAAGATCNATATATATGATTTGGTTTTCCCCCTTCTCCTCCCTCAAAACCAAAAAGAAATTGTGTGTCTTAAGAAATGTCATTGTCAATTTTTAATCAGTTTCATGGTAACTATTTTGGTTTAAAAGAGGTGGGTTTTAGAAGAAATATGGTAATACTGCTTTTTTGACCTTGTTGGGAAGACACGATTAATCCCTTTTAGGTCCTCGCTTGGTCCTCTGCAAGAACCATGTCTTTTCCTGTGCCATCTTATGTTTCAGCAAAGTAGCTAGGCTTGAGTAGAAACCACACACACATTTGGGTCTGTGGCAGGAGAGGATGTGGATTTAATTCTGAAAAGGTGGGTTGGTCTACAGGGAATGTACTCGACACCCACGGAAGGCTTCCTTCCTCCCCAGCTGATGTCCTGGCCAGCTGTCCCCGCTCACTGCCTGCGGAGGCTGACAGAGCTGGCTGTGGGCAGAGCTCCACTGACAACCTGACTGCTCTTCCTCAAAAGGTATGCTCGGGGCGCAGCAAACTTCCCTCAGGAGTGTGGGGAGACATCAGACGGTTTGAAGGTTAATCATCAAGTGTAGAAGGCCAGGTCCTTAGGAGCGCAAGGCTACATGGAGGCTGTGGGCAGAGTCTGCGTTTCTCCCTGCTAGCTCTGAAGACATCCCAGGGCCAGCCTGTTGCAACCTGGCCCCTTCTGCTGTGAAATAGCCAGAGTGCGGAGTATGTTGCAGCTCATCACTGCAACTAATGCTAAAAGGGTGGAGCTGGAAGCTTTTACATCTTTTTTTGAGCCCCCATGTTACCAATTGATGTGCTCTGAAGTGATCGGGTCAATAAATTGCGTGACTTCAGGGGAGGAAACTTTAAGGTGAATGCCCGAAAAAATGCCAAGTGTGCTCTTTGCTAGGTTCTGGCCCTAAACTCTTTTCCCTTTCCCCTTTGCCCTTGTCTCCTGGAAGTCATGAAACTGAAGCTTTTTATATTTTGTGCATGTATCCACAGGACAATGAAAATCCGCAAATACTGCATTGTCAGTCAGCAATACACGTTATTGATGGTAGGTTTTCATATAATAGATCATTAGTAGGCACTCCTCCATCATGGGTTGATAGTAACTTGGTTAGATTTTAATAGGCCACTTGGCCTGATTTAAACTCCTTCTGCTTAAATGTCAGCAGATACTTATTTTTGTTTTTAAATTATTACCTTTGTGAAAAGAAGAAAAAGAGGGTAAATAAAATCATAAAACCTAATCTCATTCAAGATTCAGCAAATTCTGTTTTTTGAGTCAGAAGCTCAGTCTTAAATTTTCATTTTTGTTTCTACCAGGAGCTTATATATAGGACCATAAGGCAGAGACTGTTGTGTGCTGTCCTGTGAAGCAGAGTGCATAAAAGAGTAAAGGCACGTTTTTTAGCCCAAACCTTGTTTTGTCTTTTGTTGGTCAGTCAGACATTTTAACACCAGGCCCATTTCAAATCTAGGTAACATAGTCCTGTAGTGATGTACTATTCATAGGGTTTCAGTCCTTAAGCAAGCTCTTCACAGGCATGTGATACCCATGTCCACAGTAGTCCCCATTTAGTATATCCCAATGGAAGGACTGGCAGTTTTTCAAGTGGGGTGAAAGACAGAAGGGTTGTAGAGCTCAGATTTAGCAGAAATTAGTGCAAGTTTTTACAAAAGTCGTATGTGCACATTTACTATTCTGGGAGTGCAGCCACTGGATTCATGTTTGCAAAACTGGCCTTTTAAATTATTTTTTTGTTGTTTTAAGTTTACTTTTGAGTTCAGAGTTTAAATGTGGGGACTTCAGTAAAGCATGTCTGTCCATCAGCTGTGATCGAGAAGTACTATCTGTTTTGAATGAAGTGGATTTGTTTAGTCCAATGTCACATTTAGATTCAGCGATGCCATGCTTTATAATCCATGTAATGGAGCTACTTTATATAAGTTAGAATAATTCCGTGTAACAAAAAGCCACTTGTACTCTTGGAATAAACCTATACTAGTTTAAAGCAAATGTCACTATGTATATTTTCTCTTACAAAACTGTGAACTGGTATAAACTTTGTGTAACCTAAAGAGGGCAATGGCACTATACTGGGTGTAAAACCATATAGAACTTGGTGCTCTACATCAGCTTACAGAGAAGCTCAATTGTTCTGTGATTGTTTTAGTTCACCTACATAAATGTTCATAATGCCATATTTTGGCAGTGGTATGACAGATAATTTTCTGTTTTAAAAGGTCATGGAAGAGTAATTTAAAAGTCCAAATACATTAGCTATTGTTTTAGTTTTTAATCCTCCCCCTTCTTGAAAATACTGAGAAACTCAGTTGCATAGACAGGAAAGTGACTGAGCTCCTCCAGTAATCTGCTGTAAATTCAGTGTTTGTGCCTTTCAAATTACAGTGGCTCTACGTAAGCAATGTAAATCATTCTGAGACCCATACAGCATGAATAGATAGAATGGCTGCACCCAGCAGTTTCTGGATCTTCTTCCACAGTGCAGAAATACCACGTCATTTAGCAATATTAGAAAGATCAGTTTAGAGAGATTAGTGTAGGATTAGAGGATGGTCTGTCCAGCCACATTGCAATAGTACGGCTGTAGGAATAGGTACACCTAGTGACTTGGATTGCTTTTGAGAGTTCTTTACAGATATGGTCAGTACTTTGCTTTCATAGAAAAAACATTTCGTGTTTCACATCTGTAACAATGGAGACAAAATTATAAGTTAACTGCAAAGGTTTGGGCCAATGTGTACCAGATCAGACATCTGTGTGCCAGATATACATGCTTCTGGGAGAGTGTTTCTGCTCAGTGGTCTGCACAAGATGCTGTTCTTTATTTAAGCCAGCTTTAGACGGGTTTCTGTGAAAGATGGAGATTACAGTTGAGACAAATCATTTTTCCTTCTTAACAATTCCTCCATCTCATCTGCCTTCCTGTTTTTTAGCAAGTTTTCTTCTGCTGACTGTTGATGAGACAGTGGCTCTGAATTCTCCTGCTGTCGTGTTTGCTTTGCCATGGCAGTTGTTACTTACAGTGAAGGAACTTTCCTGGGTGTCCTGGAGGTTCCCCTGGACTTTACCTTTTCCAGATGAAACAATGCAGCTCTGTGTAACTCCAGAGGGACAGCTATGAAGTTTCTGCATCCTGAGGACGATGGTCCTCAGTGAAGTAGGTGGCTCTGTGTAGAGTCCTGAAAAGCTTCCCTTCCCCTGAGCAGAAGAGTTGCGTGTGTGGCCTCACAGATCCCCTCTGCAAATACCTCTGTTCACTGATGGTTCCCTGCTGGCCATTAGCCAAGATATTTTACCCAAATCTTACAGAATTAAATCAGATTAATCTAAAAGGACCTACTTCCCCTAAAACTGTAATGCACACTGGCATTAGTAATACTATCTTTTTACTGAACTAGTAGAATCCCATTTCAGTATTACCAGTGGGTAGGTTTCGGGGATTTCAGTTCGGATTTTTTAGTTTTTGCTTTTACTTACTATTAGAAGAGTCTATATTAGTTCAGTAGTAGTACTGTTATTCTGCCTGGTTTACTAGCAAAATAATTTTCCACATTCCATATTCCTCTTTCTTCAGGGAGGATGGCACTGCATGCACAATACACGATGTCAAGGCATGATCTTACAGCCCCTGGAGTTGCTAGATGTGTTCAGGCTAGGCTGGATTCTTCAGCCTTAAGATCCTCCGAGGTGTAAAACTGTGAAGAGCTGGTAGCTCATGCCTCAGTTGACTTGAGAAGTCACCCTAGTGCCACACAGGTTTTTCTCTCCTTTCTGCTAAAGTCCAGGCACTGGCCTACCTCATGCTCCTCCAGCACTGCTACCAGAGAAGAGGTTAGATCTGAAAACTGAATCCTCTGCCACTACATAGCTTTGAATGGCAACCAGAAGCTCACTTAAACAGAGTGCTTTATCTAAATTACGTAAGTCTTTCTTTCTTCCCCTTTGCCCTTTTCCTTAATTGTTTCCTATAACGATATATTTGCTTCAAGGACATTCCCATCTGATTCCAGAGGAGAGGAAGAAAGCTGATCAGTTCCCAGGAAATTCCTTTGGTAACTGCAGGGGCTGGGCTTGTGATATTGTTGTATTAATAGTTGCTGTTCAGAGATTTTATGAATGCTGCCTTTCACCTCCTAAAAGGATCGAAAATTATTTTAGTCTTATTTCCTGCCACATATGCTCACATAAAGCTAATTTCAGTGTATATGTGTTTAGCCATATATTTTCTCTAATAACCTGGCTTATTTAAATCAAGTATGACAGAAAGACAGATGTCAAAGACAATTAATACAGTAAACACTAGCCAGATAGAGGAAGGAGAGTCAGTAAATAATGCCACTGAAAGAGAGCTTATGATGTGTTAGATACAGGGAATCTCTTTGTAGAAAAGCCCCAGAAGTACCTGAATAAACTTAAGGTGAGTTTACAGCAACCACAGGACACACATCTAGGGGAAACCTGGACTTCATGGATTATTATGATTCTGGAACAACACAGTTCTACTACATGATGCTGCATGGTGGTGAAGCGAAGCTCTTGCTTGTGCAGCCTGATCATTCTCGTACAGTAGTGTCAAAGGGACAGGTAGGATGTTGGTTGCACCTGCAACTAGGAACCAGGATGTGCAAGTCTGTTTCTCCTTTTGATGCTGATGAACTGAATGGGAAACTAACTCAACTTAGGTTTTCTAAAGATGACTGAACACAACTGTGTTTAGTACAGATGTCTGCAATACCTGGTTCAATGGGTATCACAAAGAACATACAGTGCGGTGATTCCCAGTCTATGATCTGTAGACCTCTGCTCCTGAATGGTCTGGTTGGCCATACACTACTGGCTTTATCTTCCAGCTTCAAAGACTCACTATCCATCCTTTCCTGTACTTTGTAGTACTTTTTCAGGAATGATAGACAAGAGCACAAAAATAAAGAACTTTGAAGAAAGATGAGTATTGGAGAGCATTCAAAACTGCTTGGTGTTGTTGCTACTGTTTGTATTGCACCAGTGCCTTATGTAGTATGCAGTTACTGCATGTAAAGCTGTATAAGGGGAAAAGAGTTTTATTTGTTGTGATGTTAGCAACTCGGTGCTCTTGTTTCACTCCAGAGTGTTTCATGAACAATACTTTCTGACCACATGCTTTGCTTTTTCATACCCTTAAATAGAGTAACATAATCTGATCAGGCAAAGCTGTGTATGATAGGACAAATGCAAAGGTAGCGATTCCATTATGATGAGGTCCTTAGATTTAAGATCTAGGGCTAACTGTTGAAATATCTTTCAAGGGGATTGAAGGGAATGCAAAATTTGCTAGTAATATATTTCCTAGTTTTTATTTGTGAATAAAATTTTAAGAAAAATCAGATCAGGTACTTTCAGCAGTGTGAAAAAGGGTATTTGAGCCTGGGGGTTTTGTCTTTTGTTTTCCCAAAAGTTAAGTTATACTGAATGTGGATTCATTTAGACAGAATCAGTGTTGAGCTCCACACAGACTGTCCAGTCATTATAAAACTCATGCCACCTCCAAAGCTGGACTAAGACTCCTGTAACAATTTCGAAGCATGCTGCTTGGCCTCTCCCACAGAGTGCATGTGAATAGTATTATTAGCTAGACAGAAGTATTTTTCAGACTGTCTTATACACAAATTTAAAACACAGAAGGAAACTCCTCCCAGCTTGTTTAGGTACATTACTTCTTTCATAGTCTGGTAGTTCACAGTATTCAGTTAAAAGTGCTGTGTGTATATCATTAGTTAAGATGAACTACACTTTGGTAATGAAAAGGAACCTATTTCTTTAACTTGCATAAAAGTAACAGAAATAAATTATTTTTTTATTTATTCTTGATACATCTGGTTTGCTGCTGTGTAGCTAAAAATGCTGTGACAAGCATAGCTTGTTTTACTTCCTTTTTGGGGAAAGCCTGATTAGGCAGGGCTTTTACTACATTAATCTTGTTAAATTTTACCAGTCATCTGTTTTCCTGCCATGAACTTTGGCATATGATGGAATAGAGGAAGAGACAGAGACAAGCTAACATTCTCAGTGACTTTGGGTAAAGCAACTGGCAGCAGCCCTTCACAGCGGGAACCTAGAAATATTGTCTGTGTGGATGGAGCAAGTGTGCCCATCTCTCTTCTTCCACCTGAAATGACAGTGGTCTTGAAACAGGTTCTGTTTGATGTTGTGCACAACCTCAAAGGACTGAAAAATCTTCATTCTCATGCTCAGTAATTGCATTAACTCTGTTCTAGGATTTTTAGTGTGCTGATTCACATCTTTCTGTGGCATCATACGGATGAGGAAGAAAATACTCTTTCTCTCTAAGTATTTTGTTGTAAGCTATGTATGTGCATATGGGTGGTATGTGGTTGCATGCACCACAACTGTGAAAGTTTTTACTCTTGATTTTCAATAGGCCCATCTCTGGCTGTCATGGGCTGTTGCAGCAGCTAGGAAGAGTAGATCAATGACCATTTAAGTCAGCCAAGATCCTTCCATTCTGTCCCCCAGCCCAGTATTTTCCATGTTAGGAAGCTTTAAGAAATTGTCAGAGCTTACAGGCTGTTCTTTTGTGAGTACTCATCTTCCTTCCAAGTTTCCTTACAGAACTCGAAGAAGTGGCTTGATTAGCTTCCCCCAGCCCTCACTGTGGTTTTCTATGGTATGAACCGTTAAACTCATTAAGCTAATAGCAGAGAATGGAAAAGAACAAGATCAGAAGGAAGATGTTATGCCTGTTCTTCTTATCCCGTCCTTTCATTCTCTGAGGATCTGATCGGCACAGGGAACTTAACAAGGATCTGGGGTTTGCAGTCACCATCTGGCCCTCTGTTTGTCTGGCCCTCTTTTGGCCTTTTTCTTTTCTCTTTCTTACTTTTTTGTTTCTCTGCCTCTTTCTTTCAGCTGGGTGGGAGAGCTGTCCCAATACCCTTCTCCCTTGTAACATACACATAAGATGTGAGGAACAACTGCTTTAAACCAAACCTTACATTCATCACAGAAGCACCCTGTAGTTATGTCAGCTGGCAGATTCTGAGTGCAGTATGTTTTATTGCTTTGCAGGCCAAGAGGTCATTCAATGATGGTGATCTTTGTTGCTCTTATTTTCCACCCAGCATACAGCATCTACTTTCTTCCAGCTGATGAAGGCAAGTCCTTCAAAGACCAGGCTCAGCTTTCTGAAATCAGTGGGAGAAAAAAAAAAAAAGGCTATAGATTACTCCCTTTCTTGCAAATGAGGGAACACAGTGCATCTGCAGGAGTACAGGGAGAACGTTGGTTAATGCTTGGTGCTGTTGTACAGAGTAGTTGCATCTGTTGTAGAGAGCTGTTGCACATGATGGTGTGATACATCATGCATTAGAAGATTTCCAGCTTTGACCGTGTAGTTTGGCAATATTTCCTATGTCAGAAAGAATGATGTGTAATAGCATCTGAAAGTAAAATACATAGAAGAAATTCAATCTTGAACCTAAATTTTAAAATAATCAGATATATTTACTCAGTTCCTGTTGAATCTGATTAAGTGACTGTCCAAAGGATAGAGTTTGATCTCTGGCATGGGTTGTGAGACAAGCCTGACTTATCTAGCTGAGAGAACCATTGGGTAAATGCAAAGTATAGCAAATAACTTTTTATTTCATGTCTGTAAAATGCTATGATCAGACATTAGTTTGTGATTTTAAAAGTGACAGTGTGCTGGTGTGTTTGCTGTTGAAACGTATATGCCCTTCCTCACTCTGCATTGCTGAGCAGTGCTGTAAGTTTGTATTGATAGCTCTGAATTGTTTTTTCTTCAAACTAATGCTTCTGATATGAAGGAATCTCTTTTGTGAATTTCTTTTTGATTTCACAGTGAAACCATTTCACTCAAAATAAAACTTTCAGGATAGGAGATGTTCAGGTAGTCCTTTCTTCTTTTCTGAAAAATTTCAGCAGGAGAAATGAAATGTCACAGTGCCCATCAAGACTTTTCACGATGCACACCCTTGTGCAATGAGCCCAGTTAACTACATCTTAAACGTGCTGGTTTTGGATTGGTGCCAAATTTATAACCAGCATTACAAATGTATACTGGGTAACATTGCTCGGCCTGACAGCAGTAGCAGTGGTGTCAATGCTGCCTTTTTGTTTTCAGGTAATCCAAAGTCTTTCACATACTGAGCATCTGTGCAGTGTTCTTAATTCTCATTTTGGTAGGAGCCGAACGCAATGTAGAAATGAGCTTATAGAGTACCTCTATACAGCATAAAATTTTCCACTGCAAAACAGTGGTTTCCTAAGAAGGCAGAAAATACAGATGTCCATTGATGTATTAATAGACAGTGCTTTAAAAAGTGAGTGCTGTTATCCATTTTCCAAGGAACATTGATTTCAGCACTGCAAGGGATTGGGGGGGGTTAGGCGAAAATAAAGTACAGCCCTGAGCATTTTAACACAGAAGATGAATCATTTCAGGAAGACAGGTAAATACTGAGATACACTCAATGTTCACACCATCTCTTAAGCTCAGGCATGTAGTATCTTGAAATAAAATGTGGTGCTTAAAAGTTGCGTGGTCTTGTCAGTATTCCTTTATCCCTCCTGCAAAGAACAGTCTTTGTTAATTTTAGTTCCTTTCACGATTCTTTGGCTTTCCTGGCAGCTTTTTTGGCATATAAGCTAACTCTTTATTTGCTTTGTATAAAGATCCAGAATCTGACTAAAGAATCTGTTTGTGCTGTGGTGTGAAGGTTAACTGATGCATTTAGACAACAATAACTTTATTTTACCCTGAAGCATTGCTTTAGTTGTGTACCAAAACTTCACAGTCCAGTTGCAAGATCTTAGTGTCTTTGATGTTCAGAAAAAAAACCCTTACTTCAGACATCTCTTCAACTGTGATCAACAGCCATCCATCTCTGTGGTAGAATTTGTCATGTGCATAGCAGAATGGCATCACTGCAGCATGTGTAAAATGTGTGTCAACAATGTCCACCCTTTAAGTTGGGACATAAATAAAACTCTACCTAATTCATACTGTAGGGGGGATTTAGAGAAGCAGTATGGTGCTACTCTGCTCAAGTATGGTCAGCATATGTTTTGAGTAGTAACGCTTGGAGCAGAAACCTGTGGGGAAAATGCCAAAACTTTTGCAAAATAAGTTGTTTTAGGACTTGTGATTTTAGACAGAACATACTGGGGAGGGTGGGTGGATGGGGGAATGACCACAAGTGGGAAAACTCATGAAAAAAATGATACTTTGATCCAGTGTGCTGGTGGTCTCAGACAGGATGAGGTGACAGCTCTCCCATGGCCTCAGTGAATGCCTGAACTAAAGCAAAGCAGTGGTGTTCGCAATATTGGTGTCCAGAGGAGCTATAGGTACCGTGTGTGCCCACAGCACCTTAACCCACAATTTGAGGACGTTCTCCTGAGAGGAGATGCATGAAGCAACCTCATCATCTCCCAGGCAGAAGACGGTAGAATCTGTTTCCCCCATGCTTAGGTGAGGTTTCATGGCAGCAGCACCATATTAATCACCACTGTCCCTATTAGTTTTCTCAGTTGGTTTCACTTAAGCAAGGGAAACCAGAAAGGAGCACAACATTTGTTTGGAAGTGAAATTTTGGGAGAAGGGTTTTGTCTTCATACCTAAAAATATAGCAAGACAGTAGTATTTTCTTGCTTCAATCTTTTTAAAAAAAAAAAACAAACCAAAAACGCAATTGTTAAACTACCTCTAATAGTGCACCTTGATCTTAATGTCAGAGCACTTTGGTCATAGCAGCACATGGGTTCTGTGCTGAAGCAGTGAGTTCAGTACTGATTAAAGGCTGTTCACCAGGTTATTTTAATTCGCTCATTTTGGGTGTACTTTTCTGCCATGACAAAACATACCAGATCCTCTGTGAAATGGGGAGTCAGTAGGCAGTGATGCCAACCAGAAATGGATCTTAATTGTAGGTGAACTATTTGCAAGCTTTTTTCACGAGATAATGTTGTATAAAGGTGAAAGGAAGAAAATGCAGTTTTATTACTGATCACTTTGCAAGTACAGCCCTAGAATTTTTTAAAAATACCTAAGGCTTTTTATATTTTAATTGTTCATGTGAGAATAGATACTGTGTTTTCGTGGCTTGTGTTCCTTTGCCCCACAGTCTGAACAGTGCAATACTACACACTGTATTCTATGGCTGTTTCTTTCCACTGTGTCATGTGTTATGGTTTGGCTAATGTATATTACTTCAAACCTCTTTTTGCATAGGGAATGTCTGTAAAAGAAGGTGTGGAAAGTGTGCTTTGAATACCAACATATTCAGAATTAAGCACTGGGAAAACAACTGTCCAGAGCTTGACTGTTCTGTCCTGATGTCAAAGCATGAAGACGTATTTCTGAATTCTTTCTTTGTTCATCTCTATGCTTCTGACACAAAATGAAGTTTTATGTCAATGACCCTAGTATCAGCAATGACTTTGGGAAAAAACTTCCAATCTATCCTATACTTCAGGGTTCTTTGTGCTCCAAATGTAGGAGCCCCCTCAGTCTGGTCTCTTGCCTCTCCGTCAAAAAAAAAGAAAAAAAAGTCTTCTGTATCTTTCAGTGTTGTTTGGGCTGATAAAAACCGCCAGGGTTTTCCTGTTCCATTGTAATCTTTCTGTATTAATGGAGGAATTTTTTTATGCTGAAGCTGATGATGCTGGAACCTGAGGATAGAAACCTAAATTGTTCTCTATCCTCTTCAGCTGACACTGTGAAGTGTTTAATTGTGACTATTCCAGTGGCAGGTAAATGGAACCTGTAAAATGGCTTTCTGCTTAAAAATAGGGTTTTCATTTTGATTTTGATGGGGTGAGGTGTTGCATCTGAAATTCTACCTCATGAAAAGAGAGGTGGCCCAAGAGAGTTGGCAGTGGAGCTTCTTGCACCTGGAGTGGTTGGTTGGTTTCCAGGTTGACACTAGAAATTACTATCTCTTTGTTCTTGAATGTCCTTTGTTAAATAAGCTTTATGGACACTTGACTGCATTATGCATCAAAACTTGCTGGTTTTTATGTAAAATATTGTGCCCGGATTATGCACAGTAGCTGACCACAACAGACTTTTTTCTTTTTTGTTTTGCTGCTGTCCCCTGCTCAGAGTGTGATGAGAGCATGGTTTACTTTATGCATGAATCTTCTTGTTCTAGTTTCAAAGTCTGAAATTGGTATAAACTTAGAATTTGCTGATTTTGGTGCTTTAAGTATGCTACCTTATCTGAGTCATCATGTCTAAGCAGTGTTCTGCTATAAAACTGAAAAGTTGCCAGGTGGGGCCTTCTGCTTTGCTAGATAGTTGAGTATGGTAACTTTGAATGCTCATTTTGTTTTGTTCTAGAAATGAAGAGGAAGGCACTGTGTTTATCAGCTTTCAAAAATACTAGTTTTCTACTTTGGGAAGATGTGAATTCTTTACTTCTAAATAATTTAAAGTTCATCCCTGTTTTTCCTAAACTCTTGATCCTTTACATACATAGTAAATCATGCATCAAAACAAAATTCCTCCTGTGTTTCAGTTGCATTAGCAGAAACTCGTTTTTACGTGAAACCATCTGTTGCAGAGAGTGCAAACTCCACCATGTACCCTGACCATTTTTAGAAGGCAAGGAGAAAGCATTTATAGCAGATGCCACTGTGGAGTTGGTCCTTGTGCCCACCTGGAACCTCAAAAGCTTGATGATCCTCTGGTTGTATGGTTGTCACTGAGAGATGGCAATGCAACAGAAGGTGTAATTCTCTGTGCTTTTGTGTTGGCCTCATGATATGGAAAGTTATTCCATCAGGAGATGGCTGCAGCATCAAGTGAATATTATTGTTCTTCTATATGTATTTATGCTGGTCAGTATGAAAATATACTTTACCTCTGCATTATTTTTTGTCAAAGTAGCAGCTGCAATGGGCTGGACATCTGCTTTTTTTCTTGGTGATTCAAACAAATAGTAGTTGCTGTTAGCAACTGAATGATAAAACCCGATTTAGGAAGAATTGTAAGGTTTCCATAGCTTCAAAGTTTTATTGGCAGACTTAGTAGTTCACAGTATTTCTTTTCCTCTTTCCCCACCATGTAATCATGAGGCTACAATCTATTTCTGGCCACTTTCAAGAGGTTATTAAAAATTACGGTTCTAGTTTGTAACCACGGTTTATTTAAGGAAAAGTAAAGGAGAGGCAAAATTGCCTTCTGGGGACTTGTGTAAAGTCTGTTTGTTTTCCTCTTTTCTTCCAAGCTTCTCACTAAGTCTTTTAAGTGCCATGGTAAGGTCAGGAGGCAACCTGGAAACAGATCAAGTCATGGAGAGGTGATCCTGAGTATTTAAAAATATCTCAGTTTGTACCTTATTTGCTTATATTTTTAAACTTCATTTTTTAAAGTCCTGCGATGTTGTCATCAAATAAAATACAAAGGCTGCAGCCATTTCAAACTGTGAGGTGTGGACATTCCTAAAATAACATTTTTCAATCATTGTGAGACCACTGTTCTGAGGAGTAAATTTCTGTTTCAGAGATTGAAATAAATATCATTGGTTTCAATATCATACGTATTTCTTTAAAAAATAAGTAATACCACACAGACTACTCTTAATGTGTTACAAAATAAGTGAACACTATGGTTATTTTTCTTTTCAGATTTCAGGTTAAAACTGTTAGGTATTTCAGGATTGGGCTTTTTTCCCAGCCTAACACTCATGTAGAAAATAACATTTCTGTGCTGTTGACTACTGCAGATCATATTTGGGTGTATCAATTCATTTCTGAACCTACAGTCCCTTAAATAATTATTTTTGCTAAATGTGCCATGTTTTTTGAGGGCATAATTGAGTAATGTAGCATTAATGGTTTGTATTTGACAGGAGGTGTAATTTCTTATTGACTGATTTTATAAACTTAGCTTTTGTTTGGTTATCTTTACACAGAGGTAATGCAGAGTTATGTACAACCATGTTCAGTGGTGCCATGAAAGGACTGTAGAAAGGAATGGCCACTCCTAAAGAAATTGCTCTGCTTTTTTATGCTGCATAATTATAACTCATATACACAGTGCAGAAGTAACAGGAAGGGCAACTGAGCCTGGGCTAACAGAAACAGGGACTTTGTTTCCCATATTCTGGAATAATTTTGTTGCTAAATTAATACCTACTTCTCTGACTACTGACTCATACGAGAATTGCAGTCATAGAACTAATCCAAAAAGGATGCTTTTGAGCCCATTTTCAGCAAGTTAATGTGGCTTTACTATGCTGCCTGTGCTTTCTTTTTCTGCTGAATAGCCTGCCACAACAAAAGGGAGCTAGAACAGGGTAGTACATGAGCCATCCAGGAGACACAATAGCCCTAGGACCCCAGCCACATAAAGGGCACATATTAAATATCATTCTTATGGAAATAGTTTTCTTTTTTTTTTCTCCCAAGAGAACACTCTAAGGACCTGATCATTTAGAAACGTACAGATGCATACTTCTTTTAACCATTAGGACAGTAATTGTTCCTTTCATAATATATACTTATAACCTTTGGCTTATAATACCGAGCTTGGAGTTATAAATACAGTGCTAAGTTTCAACCTTATACAGTCCTTTGGGACATGCAAGTGTCCTTGCTACCTATGCTTGGGAGATGTGAGTGTCCTTGCTACCTATGCTTGAGCCTGTCTATTTGCTGTCAACTTGTGTCTTAACAAGGTTAATGAGCTCTCGTTACCTATTTGTGTGGCTGTCAGGCCAAGCCAGGGCCGGCAGGAGCCACCACAGGCTTGTAATTTCTGCTGTGATCCTGTGGCACTTAGCTTTGGTTTTAAATTTACAATTAGGACTGACACTTTGGCCAAAATGTCAATACGGGGCACCAGATCTGTGCCTCTGGGGGGGAGATCCCTTGTGGGCTGTGGGTGGGAAGATGCAGGGCTGCGCCAGCTCCCCTGGAAATTGGCTCCTGGGAGCAGAAACCCTTCCGTTTGCCAGAATAATACAGTGCAAGGAAAAGGTCTTACGATATGCTTCCATCTTGCAGAAGGTTTCTGCCGATCCTTGTCTTTGAAATAAAATGCTTTTACTGTGACATAAAGCAACAAGACTACTTTCCTTTGAGCAAATCTTGGGATTATTGTGGCTTAATTTCCTGAGAAGGAAACTTCTGTTTACTTCAGGTGTTGCAGAGCCTGAAACAACTTCAATGCTGAGAGAAAGCCATTGCTGTGGAAGCAGTAGTCTTAATTTTACAGGCACAGCATGTAATGTCACCTCGGTGGGGCTGCCTTTATATAGTTCCTTTGATCTTGTCTGTGTTTTAGACTGGCCACAAGCGTTGTATTTACAGTCATGGCCACATGTATGATCTGAAAGATGATGTGATTCTTACGGGATTAAATTGCACACTGAGATTAGTGATGAATGAGCTCTGGATGTGTTGCTTGCAAATAAAGTTATTTCTCTCAAAATACACTTGAAAGCATAGAGGGTATGACGTTTTCACTTCAGTAGCATGAATTTGGATATCTGTCTTAATCTTAGATCAGGAATTATTGGGGTTGGGGATCACACTGGCAACTGTTGCAGCATGCCCCTGTAAAAACAGAGTGTCCAGTTCTGTCTTGTTGAGCATGTTTTTGTGCTAATAAGGTTATCTGCACCAAGACCAATGTTCACTTTCCTTGATAAATAATGTACTATTTTGAGGAAGGCAAAGGTTAAAAAGGTACCTGGATATCTTGTTTACTATGTAATAAACAGAGGAAATAATTTTAGTTCATTTCACTTGCAGAAGTATTTTCCATGAATGAATATATTCTCTGAATTTTCAGACATTAGGTAATAGTATCTTTTCCTGTTTGTTTTGGGGGGGGAGGAGGGGAGGGTAAAGTGTAATTTACAGGGAGACGTCAGGTTTTACTGAAACTTCAATTTTTTATTTCTAGGAGTGCAGCCAGCTTCATCTTACAATATTTCCTGAACTGTGTGTTGGATTTTTGTTTTAAAGAGAAA
>VYZV01014285.1:47033-58110 GCA_013401275.1 Pandion haliaetus | reverse complement strand
AAGCAATTCAATTTAAGATGTTGATTGTGGTGATGATACTTGGGCATTCCCCATGGCAGTTTGTGTCAACGTGATGACTAGAAACATTTAGTTTTTTTTTAAAAAAGCACCAACAATGCTAGCCACACTGTGAATTTTTTGTGTAAGGACAAAGCACCACCTTGTATCATGCTAGCAGTCTGTCTGCTTGTGGGTTATCTTGTGATACCTGCCCTCATGTGTATAGCAGGAGTAGCATGCAAAGAGGAACAGACGTGACCCTCTGAAGTGAGTTCTTCATCTAATTTGGCATCCCTCAAACAATGATTTTGGCTGTCTTAATTCCTTGTCTTAATTTGTTTGTCAGTATTTACCTTTCATTTTGAAAGGGACAGTGGAAGAAAAGTCCTAGAGTTAGTAAACTTCACAGAGAGTCAGGTGTGTTGATTTTCCAATCGACTTGATGGACTCCTCCATGTAATTATGGAAGAACTGAACAGAAGAATTGCCTTTATTCAAAAACTGTTTTGCAAGTCTCTGAAAAACAGGGGGAGACTTCCGTTTGTGCTTCATAGACTGTTATCTATTTCGACATTTTTTATCGTACTTTTTGTCCTGCCTATCGTTACTCACCAGAACGATGTCTTTCATGCACAGGATGAATTACCAACCACAACTTTTAAAATTAAAAAGTAGTCCTGGACTGAAAGTTTACTGCATAATAATGATAATAATAATGATGATTATCTATAGAACAAGAAAGCAGACAATAGTGGGAAATCAGATCACATCAGACTTCTCAATGTTGGGGTGCATTAATGACAGTCTCATCAGTGTGGGGAATATGCCAGAGATTTTCTTGTAGCTGGTAATTTAGCACACATGAGGATCTGAATTCTTATGCTTTTCAGTCTCTAGGCAAGTCTAAAAACTGAATGTAATGGGATAATAGTGTAATAGTATAAATCTCTTGTGTAATGGTAGCTAAAGCAAACAAATTTTCAGCATAACCTGACTGTGTAGCAAATGTGGCTGTTGAAGTAGGAACTGTAGTTGTGAGCTACTGGATACTTCATCTTTCTGTACCAGTGCTCAGGAACAGCTAAATTAATTTAAGCTTCCTGAGTGGAAACAAAATCATGCTTAAATCATATTAGTAGGAGCCTGCAATCAGAGTTCCTGTTGCAAATGTCTATCGCAAATAGACATTTATCTTAAATTGCTGTTTCAAAGAGAATTTTTTTTAAAATTGTGTGTAGCTCCCTTCAATATTGTCATACTGAGAGAGCTACAGCCTGAAGGATTGTGTCCACAGAACAAATGCATCAGGGACAAGAGTGGTGCCGACTTCTGACACACTCTGGTATGCTGATCCATAAGGACCACCTACAGGGAGAGAGGGTGTAATTTAATTTCCACACTCATTCAACCCCTATGTCCATCAAGGTTGCTAGTTGTGAGGGAAGCTTTTGTGATATGGATGGGTTTTTTAGTAGGGGCTGAAATGAGGCAACTAAGCTCTTTTCATCTAGCTACCTTTTTTTTTGCTGTTTTTAATGTTGCATTTCTTCAGAAAGGAAGTTTATCTAGAAAAGGGTATTTAAGCTCCACTGTAAATGTTTAAGCCTCTCTTATCCGTTTGGTAAATCTTTTTTGCATACAGGACCATATGCCAAAAGTACACTCATCCTTTTACAAAGTTGGAAGTACATAGACACTGTGGACATATTTCCTGTGGCTCAGAAGCCAAGATTCCCACAGTATGGGTATGTAAAGGTGTCAGGATTGGCTTCACAATGTATGCATAAATAAAATTCCCTAATTTTCTCACACAATAAATTATTGTAACAATACATTACATTCTGGTTTTGTAGCTGAGGTGTAAATTGTAAGCCTTCCACCCAGGGCCTTTCAAAATTCTTTTTTTCCCTGTTTGCTCATGCAGATCTGGCTGTTTCCAGCTGCAGAAGCCAAGGCTTAACATTTGTCTGTTTGCCTACATGGCCACAAATTGTTTCTATAAAGTATTTAGAGACATCTGAAGTCAACTTACTAGAACAAGTTTTTGGACAGTTCTCCAGTGACCAAAGCATATGTCAGAAAATGCCTTGATTAATACATACTTCTTATGCATTGGTTATGTGCTTTCTTGATTTAGATTCTATAGTAGCTCCCTGCTAGTTTCTAAAAACTTTCTGTGTTATGAGTTGGAAAATACACCTGTACTGAATTTCATAATTTTATAAGCATGTAGGTTAGCATGATTTTATACTGCTCTGCACACGTATATTACTCTGAAACCTTTTTTTCCCTATATTAAATTAATTTGACCCATATCAGTATATATGATATCCCTAAATAAGAATGGACACAGTGTGCAGATGTCCTCAACAATAAAAGCTGTGAACAAGGTGGTTAAGAGTACGCTATGTGTTGACTTCAACCTCTGCTAGATTTGAGCAAGGCTGTTGCCTGCAGCACTTTATGTTATGCTCTTTAATGTTTATATATTTCGGCTTTGTGCTGAAAGTTTTAAAGCCAACCAAAGAATATAAAATGTCAAAATAAATTTAAATTATCATAGTGTGTGTATGTTAAAATGATTACTCAGAAGGTGCTGTGTGCCCCACCCTACAATCCTTATGCAGATGAGTTTCACTGAAATCACTGGGAATTTTGTCTCAACAAGTACCGCTGCATAATCACGTCTGTTATGTCTTAAATGCTTAACATATAAATCTGACAAAGCAGTTGCAACTCAGATTCCCTAGTTTCTAAAAGGTGTGTTCAAGTCTCTTTTTGAGAAGCAAATAGCCCACATAGCACAACAAAAAATAAAGTGGCTATTAATGTCCACTACACAAAATTGTTTGATTTTAATAGTGTCAGAAATAACTTGATTCTGTCCTACTTTTTGTTATTTTTGTTTCTTTAACACTGTTGTTACAAGATGGTTCTCTGAGGTTGTTTCAGTTTTAGCCTTAAGTCAGTTTAGTCAGATGTGGTTTGTCAGCATTCATAAACTGTTGCACGTACCCATTCAATGTATTACGTTTTTAATGGTGTCTTGCTTGTTCTTAAAGGGTTTGCATGAAATTTGTATTTTTCCTAGTAACAGCAGGAAAAATTATATGCAGCCCTGTCAGAAAAGTAGTGCAAAACTGTATCTGCGCTTTACATCAGGACGGACTAATTCGGTCTGCAAAGTATAGTTTTATTTGCAAGTTGTGATGGAGGCACAATGTGAAAAAAATGCACCTACCATTCATCTGAACAGTAACTTCTCTCATTGCTACATTCAAGTTGTAATAAAATCTATATTTAGAAATGTGGTGCAGATTTGTTTTTCTATATATTTGCTGTTTTGTATAATGGGGGAAAATTGATTTATAGTTATTCACAGTAGGACTTTTTTTACAGTAGCAGTGTATCAGGAACACGCAACTAATTTTAAATACATGGGCAAGTTCTCTTGTGTCAAACTAAAGTGCCTGTAATATTTACCTAATATGTTTATTGAAGTGTCACGTTATATAATTTAATTATTAAAGTGTATGTGGTAAGTTAATATAGCTGGAAAATTAACATCAAATTTAATGTGGAAAAATACAGATCCTTGATTTGAGCCTGTTGTCTCCATGCTTGACTTTCCTTCTAGTATTTTTTTCATTTTACTTTTCATTGCATAGTAATTCCACTTCAGTCAAGGCTACTTCTGTCTGCCTTTCATAATAAGGTACTTTAAGCACAGCTTTGAGCATTGTTTCAAATATAAGCTAATTGTGGAATACTGAAGGTATTTTGTATGAGAAATAGAAATATGTGGACTTTTCATAGCAATTGCACAAAATTTTTACTTCTCTTTATAGCCATTTAATTACTTTTATATTTGCTTTGTATCAAAACTTAGAAATGAAAATGTGGTAGAAAATGAGAAACAGCAAAATACCGTTTGACAAAATCCTGCTGTAGGTGCTAGGTAACATCATGTCGTGTGTTACTGAATTTAGTCGTTTCAGCCACAAATAGTAAAAATTTATTTGTAATGTTTCCCAATTTCCAGGTATGTTTGGCTGTCGCCCTTACATAAACACTGCCACTGAAAGCCCTAGATGAAGCTCAGAAGGATTGCACAGAAGTAGCTTAGGAATGGCTTTTGAAAATGAAGTAGAAATATTTTCTGCACCTGAAATGCCAAGTGGCAGCAGGTCTGGTGTGTCCGTTGCACCACGGGCAGGCGGTGCCTCCCACTTGCTACTGGGGAAGGTGGCTGTCTGCGTGCACGAGTAGCTACCTCATGGCTGCAGTTTGTTTTGTAGTGTTTCAGCTCAGTCCTCGCCTCCGCACACTGCGTTCTGGTGATGGTCTCCTTGGGAAGTGTGTGGTCCTAATCAAGTGTCAAATATGGAAAATGTGGGAAAATGAGAAGGAAGAGAGAGTTTCAACTTCAGTTATATTGAAATACTGGAAAAATATATGAGGGCTTTTAAAAGTGGTGAAAGGGTGGAATGTGTAAAGTCTCTGTAGGAAGAAAATGTCATCATATCAATGGATTTTTTTTTTCAGCATTTTCTTGCCTTCTGTTGAATTTCATAATACAAGCATGCTTCTTTGTTCCCCGCTATTCCCTGTCAAAACCCTCTCTTTCGATCGAGTAAAGTACGTTCATTTTCCGTTTGTTTTTTAAGTGCTCAGCTTGAAATCCAGTCAGCTTCAAAATGTTAGTTAAAAATATGTAAGATCCCCCCCACTTTGTCACTTTGCCAGATTTTGTGGTTTTACAATCCAGTTTCCTGGAGAGGGTTTTTTAAAATTATTACTGGGGTTTTTTTTCTCTTTCCCTGTTGCTGTATCAGTAATTTAAAAAACAAAACAAAAAACCACACACCAAAAACTGGAGAAACTGACTGTCTAGAGGAAACAGCAAGATGTCTAACATTAAGTAAACATTCCAAAAAAAGAGGAAAATCCAATCACGAAGAACTGGAAAAAAACAATGTATAAATCATAAGTAAAAAAAAAGAAGGAAGTTAGTGTAATGGAGCTCACATTTTTCTCTTACAGATAAACTGCAACCCATTTTTAAAAAGCAAACAACAATATTTGATTTAGTGCTCTAAACAGTAGCAGGTATAAGTGGGAAGGGGGAGAGGCATTCAAGAAATAACTGGCTAAAAGCCAGCAGCATGTTTTCCCATGATTTTGAGGTCTCAGCAGCCTGACTTGCCAGCTTCCATTCTGTCATTTGCAATTTTACATATCCAAAATCTAGATTAAACTAATCTCTCTTGCTGTCTGCCCCTGCAATTTAGGGTGTATGTGTACCACCACAGTACCACTGGCCTACACAGATAGCGCTTACAGGTCGAATTGGAAACCTGAGCATTAAGAAAGAAAGAAAGAAACAAACAAACAAACAAATAAATAAATAAACAAAAGAAGGAAGGAAGGAAGGAGGTATTGTATACATTGAGAGCCCCTTAATTTGGTTTCCTTACTGTGTGCAGCAAATGCTGTCATTTGCAGGGTTGCTAAGCATAAATCAATAATTTTCAGTATTCAGGCCAATAAGCTCAAAGTGCCTTGGCAATATAAATTTAGCCGTGTAAATGCTGAAAAAGCCAGTCATGACAGTTTGGGGTTTTGTCTTCCCCTCTGCCCCCCGCCTTACTTTTCAAGTCAGTTCAAACTGTACAGTCAAGGATCCCAAGGTGATTGAAAAAAGGGTAAATACATTTTCCAGGGAAAACCTGTCCTCAACACTGTCTGGGACTTGAGCGGCTTTGTGAAAAAATTGCGTGCTGTTATATCACAACATGTCTTTGTTGTTACTTTCCTGTTCTTTCCCTTGAGATACCTCTCAGAAAGGTACGGGATCCTTATTGTTTTGATCCATGCAGATACATTCAAAACTAATCAGCATTGTAAACACTTTGTTTCTATTTGGACAAACTATTTTTTGACCGCAAAGGTTAATAGAGAAGGGCAGTATGTGATGGGAAGGCTGCTTATTTACACTGGCTTTGTTAATGATACAGCCCTGCTGAAACACCATTGCTTTATTTGTTTATTCCAGCCAGACTCCCTATGAGCTGAGATTGGAAATCACGCAGACCAGCACTTATGATTTACTATAAGCATGCTAATTATATAGTATTCATAATTAACAGAAACTACAGTTTCAATTGACTGTTACTTTTTCTCTTTATGCTTTTATTTACATTAAAATTACATATAAAATAAGGTGCAGTTATTCTGAAGACTAAGAAATCTGTGCTGTCCTTGGCAAACCTCGGTGCACCTACTTATATTTCAGCTATTAAAGCAAAAGGATGTGTTTATTGCTTATATTTCCTTGAAGTTAGTGCACTAGTACTTGAAATTAACGGAGCTTTTAGGCGAATGGACGCTGTCATTACAGAAAGCAAGAGGATAGCATTTCTTCTTCTCTTTTTGTCTTTTAGAAATCCGTATGTGTCCAGGGCAGATGAAAAAGGGCTTTACTTTTATGTTGTTATTGCCCCTGGAATTGTAAGATTTGTCAAAACTAGTTTCATGTTGTTTAAATGCCAAAATTAAAATTTCTAATTAATGTGATTATTAGATGAGATATAGTGCTCCCAGAAGAGCATTGGATAAAAAGGGCTACAGTACAGAAAAGGAGGAGGGAAGGAAAGAGGTGGAATATGATCACCAAGAGCAATATGTAATTGCAAGGGTGGAGCAAGTCCAAGACTGGTTTGTGATTGGATTTAGATTAAGAAGAAGAGCTTGTGTATTTAGTCTGAAGAGAAGAATATTATAGAGGCACCACAGTAAAGGTATAATCAGGTTAAAGGACTTTGTGCTCTTGCCAACTGAGTGGAACTGAAATTGCATTTCCAGTAAGTACACCCTTGTCTTTTGGCCTTTTCACAATAATACTGCATTTCTTTTGTCATGTGCCTTGCCAATTCTTGGAGTAATTTAGCAGTTACGGCATATATTTTGAATATCAGTGAAATTCCTTCTTATCACCTTCTTGCCTCTGTTGCCCATTTGCAATTAGTAGTGGTTAAGGACTTAGCTTTATTATGAATCACTTGTTTTAGGGGTGTTTATGACAGAAAATTGCTGTCATATTGCAGAGTTCAATCATAATGTTAAAAGAGTAATACTCAGCTGGGAGCGTTTTACCTCCCAGTGCCACACTGGGCGACTACAGCACAGCCGGTATCTGTTCCGTGAGGCATTCTTCAGAGGTATATGAAATGCAGGCAACTTCTTTAGGAACCATTTATGACAGTGAGAAATATATCTAGTACCCATGTAAGCAGCTTCCCATGTCTGTTCGGATGTTTTTTCAAGGTTAAATTTTTTTAATGGTGAAATCTAAGGCTGTTTAGCATGTTTTTCCTTCTTTTAAGTGGATCTTTTGCCTTCTCTGGAATTTAGACGAAGATAATTGGCAAAATGAAGCAGATACACTGATTCATAGCTAAGCTGATTGTGGGCAGGAGTTCACCCTCTTATCAATCTACGCTGAAATAACTATGAAGAGAAGCAGGAGATCTCAGTGTAGGGTGTCTGCTTTGGTTGGGCCACTATAATGTATGCACTATGGTTGTGAGGTCACTAATCTCCAGAGGTGCTCAGTGCGTTCGGTTCCCAGCTCTCTAGGAATTGTGGGTATCTATACGTCTGAAAGTCAGTGCTGCACAGCTTCCCAGGCTGAAGTCAGTGGTGCACAGAAACTGCTTTAAAACCCGACATATTGTTGTAGCTGTCTGTGTTTAAAAGTAAGGGAGTAGTAAGAAGTGTTAAATTTCCAAGAGTATGTTGTTTATTTCAGTGTATTTTCAGACTGTACTGGCTAAAGTTGTATACAAATGAATGAGCTTGTTAGATTCTTCAGAGAATAAGAAGCATATAATAGAAATTGCTGTATGAGCCTGCATAATATAATATAATATAGAATCCTCATGTTTTGAACTAGTTTGAAAAAACAGTAACCATACTGTTGCTGCAAAAATCTATGGTGTGGCTTTGCTATTCATTTATTAAACCCTGTAATATCCTTTTGAAAGGGACATTTAAGCAGGCCCAATGCTGTAAACTTGTGAGTAGGTGTAGGCTACTGTTCCTTTCAGTGGAAGTAATCATGCACACAAAGTTAATTACACTTAAGTGTTTGCACCATTATGCCCATAAACTGTGGTTGTCTTGGGGTTTTGTTGGGGTAGGTGATGATGTGTCCAGGATTTTGAGAGACATATTCAGGGGATTACTTTTAAGCATGGGCAAGAAAATCACACAGCAAACTAAATCTCTACTGCCTAGTTTGAAAGAAAAGAAAAAAGTGCTATCATTTTCTTTTATGTTATTTACGGCAGAGCTATGAAGGGTTAATTTTGCCAGTGGAAAATATTTACTCCTTAAAGTAGCCATAGCTATTCACTGTTTGTTACCATAGCTGTCCTAATTTCAAAGCATTGCAAATGTCATTAGACTCATCCTAGATTAATAAATTGTTAAATTCTCATTTCTAAAAAGTAGGAGTTTGGTGATAAACACTTGTTTTAAATCAGGAAACTGCCTTGGATATTTTATCTGGAAAAATAATAGTGAAAGTAATCTTTTTTAAATCTCTTATAGGCTGAGAACTTTAATGCCAAGTTTCTTGCAGGAGGGAATTTTTATAGTTAAGTTATAAACACCTGAGAGTTGCAGTTCATAATGGAAACTTCAGGTCTGTTTTAGCCACAGCAGCATACACAAATCTGAAATGAAACTTCTAGGGATTGATTTCACTAGGTGGAAAGAGCTGATGGAGTGGGCACTTGCCTTTGCTTCTTAAGAGCAAGATCCATGCTAAGCACATATTTTGCTTGTACTGCAGAATGGGTTGCATTTCAGTGTTGAAAAGCATTTATTACTTACCCTAAATTAGGTTTAAATGATGTTACCAAGCAATTTCTTAAATTAGATGTG
Source organism: Pandion haliaetus (assembly GCA_013401275.1). Taxonomy (NCBI): domain Eukaryota; kingdom Metazoa; phylum Chordata; class Aves; order Accipitriformes; family Pandionidae; genus Pandion; species Pandion haliaetus. The sequence continues at coordinate 49,161 of VYZV01014285.1, read as the reverse complement.
GGATTGCACTGTTTAAACTTTTCATGTAAATAACTTGGTTCTGTCACTGTGCACAGCACTGTAGGTTCTCGCTAAAGCCGACTTGCACTCAGCTATTTCCATTAGTAGATAAGATTATGAATTACTGTTGAAGCACTCAATTTAACTTAGTGGTTATCCAGCCATTCACACATAAATAATACTCTACTGCTGCACAGTCAGCCCACTGCTCCCTGGCATTATCTGTTTGATTATTTTCACATTTGTATGTAACCTCAGTGATTAAATGCTGGTCTTGTTCTCCTTACATGAGTAAATATTCCCTTGAAGTTAGTGGGAGCTCTCCTTCCATAAGGAGTATGGAATGAGGCCATAGGTCAGCAAGTTTTCCACATATCCTTCCTGGAGATTAATATTTTCTCATCTCCCTCCTTTCCTGAAGAGGGATAAGTTAAGTAGCATGCAGCCTTTGAAATAAATAAGTACATGCTGTTTTCTAGAGGATAGGCTCCACTGCTATTGATTGCAGATTTGCTTGATGCCTGCTTACCAGGAAGTTCTACTGTGGCCCACAGTGGTTCCTCCACGACCACCTAAAAAGGTCTGAGTTAAGCAGGACATGAAATGTCTGGAGTGGAACCCAAAAGTGCATGGGTCAGAACTGGGATATGGGGCACGCTCTGCTTTACACACGTTAGATCCTTTTGCTAAAGGGAAAATAGTCTGGAAATTAACAAAGGTAAATGGAATCATTTCTCTGCACGTTTGTAGAATAAAAATAAATAATAACTTCAGAGTGGGTCTTTTGGTTTAGGATTTATTTTTCTGCAACAACTGCTTTACGCTTTGCTTTCTCAGTTACTTGTAAAGCATTGGAAATTTTCAAATTTCTTTAAAAATGAAGGTTGTAGTAAATGATTGATGCAAAACATCATAGAAAATCTCTGTTTGAAAATGGAGAACCTAGAACTCTGTTCCATTTCAGCAAGAATACTTGTCTGTGTGCCTGCTTCTGGAAATGAAGTTGCAAGTACCTGCATTTTATATAAATATGTTAAATGATTCGAGGTACTCTGGAATGTGACACAAACCTAATGGAGCGGGGGATATGAAATTAAGGTCTTTTAAGCAACTCATTGAATCTTCCTTACAGATAGATAAAAAAACAAAAACAAAACCCACCACCACCATTTTTTTTAAATTACGGGACTTACTATTAAAAAAGAGGGGTTTGGAGAAAAACTTTTCAGTGAGTTATTATGTGAGCATATCTTTGTATGCTTATGTGCATATACCAATATTACAAATGAGCATAATATATTACATTTATCCCTGTTTTATAAGGAAATGAATATACTTTAAACCTCTAGTTTTACCCAACTGAGAGTGAATTTATAAAGGAGTTTGTGCCTTAAATGTCATGTATGTTGTTCATACCCCTTCATCAATGTAGTTTCTTAATATGTCTAAAATATTTTTTCTCTGTTTCTGTCACTTGCATTGTCATAAAACCAGCACACATTTCCATAATCACAAGAAAGTACTCATTTTTTGTTTTTTCAAGAGAGCTCTTCAGAAGCTAGTGCTTCGATATATTTCTATTAAATTGAATATAGTTGTTCCCACATGAAGCTGTAGCTATAAGTCAAGAAACAAATCCATTATCTGGATCTAAAAGTAATTATTAATGTTGTGTCTATATGTGGAAGTACTGGTCAGTACACGTGATAAAGTAACTCCTGCTCCCTTTTAATAATTCACATATCTTCCTTGGCATTACAGAAAGTCTCATCTGAGAAACATGAGCAGAATGTAGCACTTTTGTCACATTTCATTTGGTAATTACTTCTGAAAACATCAGTATTTCAACTAACTTTTAGGGTTTGCTGTTTTGTTTGGTTTGGTTTTTTTAAGAAGTCCTGCTGCTTCACACACTAATGGTGTGCAAATCCTGTCTCAAGCCACTCAATTTCTTGTACTCCTTCTAGCTTAAAATCCGTTAAGTCAAATTGCAGTTTGGAAAAGTTCATGTCCAGCAAGTTTCAGCTCGGATTTATTTTTATGGTTAGTTTTAATGCTCCTATGTAGGATTTTGAAAGAGAAGATGTGGCAGCTAAATCTTTGCTAATAACTATAGCATCTTTTTAAA
>VYZV01014285.1:4858-39090 GCA_013401275.1 Pandion haliaetus | reverse complement strand
CATGAAACTTCAGCCGAGCTTTCTGCCTCTTTGCTTAGGATAGGTTTTCCTCTTAGGCAGAGTCTCTTATTAAAAGGCGAGCGTAAGAAATGAAAGAGAATGTTCCTTCTCTTATTTGTGTCACAAGTAAGTGGGAGCACAAAACGTAATAGCTGCGCCCACTAGTGCCACTTTGGTTACAGGTCTGTCAGCATNTGGTTACAGGTCTGTCAGCATTTCTTCTTCTGGTGCCCCCACGCTCTCCGCCTGTGTTTGCTAGCTCCTACCTTGGACTTTAATTAAACCATGAGCTGGAAACTGGTATGTACAGTCTCATCCTGGGCAGCTGGAATGTGGGAAAACAACAGAAGCCATGGTCTGAGATTTTTTTCTCTGCAGTCTTAAATCTAAACTGGTAAGAATTTAACCTGTAATTCTGAAAACTCTTCACCCATAATGCAGCAGTAGGCAGAGGTAGATTAAGGACATGGCTGTTGCTCTGCTGCTATGCTTTTGTTGGCTTCAGTGAGATTCTGTAATGTTATCTTAAACAATAGCTTTCTGTGGGTGAATGTGTATAGCAATTATACTGGAGATATATAATAAAATAGTAACTCTGAGCTGTTCTATACCTATGTATTCAAGCAGCTGTTCTGCAGTTTCTACAAATGAAGTATTGCTCTGCTGTCTTTGTAGTTAGCAGGGAAAGCTTTCTAAATCAGAAATTACCTTTCTGTGTGTGGTATTCTGTAGCATTTCGGATTTTATTAGTGTTCAGAATGAGTTCAGTTGCCAAGCAGGGCCACTTCCCAGAAGCCTTCCCTGTTTTATTTTTTAGAGTGTCTCACCATCCCCCAGGCAGCTGCTGTTGGACTGTGCAGTAAACATTCAAGTTGGCATTTTAGTCGTTGTCCTGAAATGAAATATGCAGTATTTCTAAATGTCTGACTATTTTTAACAACTCCATTTTGTTGGCAGGCTTTGGTATTGCTTAGAAAATGTTCCAGTAAGAGTCAGTAAGATGTGAGGTTTTTTCTGTCTCCAAGAATACAGCTTTAATAATAAAAAAATGGAAGGAAATCAAAATGCAAGGAAACCAAAGCATTAAAGTCCTAGAGATGTCTTTTCCTCTGTATTCTGATTTAGGTACTAATGCTAAATTATGTCAGACTAAAAGGGAAGAAAATGTCATGTTGCTTAGTTGGTTAAGACCTTCCAGAAGATCCTTGATATCTTCATGGACTTGCCGTCAGAGATCAGGGGTCCAGACTTCTTTAGCCTATATAAACAGCCAGGGCTGTGGGGTGTGTTGTTGGAAGAGGCATTTCCTATAGGCAACTTCATTGGCATTTCCTGTAGTCAACTTCATTTTGTACCTGCTTAGCACATTGACACAGCAGGGTGGAACACAGGCAGCAAGGCGGGAGCAAAGAATCACCAAATGTGATAAAATCTGAAAGTAGCGTTAAACTAACAGGATATCTTTTTTCATTAATCTGTCTGGAGAACATTAAAAGTGAGCAGTGCTGTTTTATTTTTGTGTGCAAAAGATTAAATTCACATTCTTCCTCCCTTCCTCCTTCCTCTTTTGGTGCCCCACAACGGTGAATAGTGGGGAAAGATTTGGGGCATATAACAAACTCCTGACTGATCACCCTGAACCCTGAATTTCTAATAGATGTTTCCTGGCAGCTGGTGTAATTTGTTTCTGAGCTCTGCTTGAATTATTTATTTGTTCATCCAATAGGCCTATTAAACAGAGCACTTAAGCACTTGCTACATCAGACTTCTTGTGCTTTTTCTTTTTAGGTTACATTAGGTTCGACTTGAAAATGATAGTTTCTGGAGTCAGGCAACTAACTGCTAAAGATACATACATGTATAGATAGATATATACTGTGTGTGCCACAACAATAACATTCATGTGTCTTTACCATGTCATGATGGATGGCTTGTGACTCATTGCACTAAAACATGCCTCAAAATGTGTCATTAAAACACTTGATTGTGGGCCACATATTTGTGTTGTGTTTCTTTGTTCACTGTAAGAATATTGTGCAATTGCTTATATAACAGATAAAAATGCCACTCTTAAAAATTATACATTCATATGTCTGGTTGATTCCTGAAATTATGCACTGTAAATTATTCTCTTTTTTAGTTCCTTCCAAGCGCAAACAAAATAGAATTACTTAGCATATATATTCCGTAAAAATCTTACTTAATAAGCTATGATTATGTCTCAATAAGATAAGCATGGTTTAGATCTGATCTAACTATAGTAATGAAAACCACGGAAAATGAGTCTTAATTGGGCCCCAGCACAGAGCCTTTCAGAACACAGACATGTAAACCCTGAGGTTTTTCAGAAACCATCTAGAAGTTCTTGTTGCATTTCAAGTTGAAAGTACACAGGTTATCATAATTTTGTCCTCTTTGGTTTGTTTCCATTTAATTGCTCAGTCAGTAGAGATCTTCATTCACACATGGCATTTATTTTCCTTTTAGCTTCTCCCTGACCAGCTGGTCTTACTTCTGGAGTCTCTCTTGGAGGAGAAGACGTTGTGTCCTAGAATACTGCAGTGCTTAGAGAAAACATACCAGCTCCGGGAGCAAGATGCTGAGGTAATTCACTTTAAAAAAGTCTCCCTAATGTACTGCATTGCATTGTTGACTAGGAATGATAGTGTTCCACTAGGATCCAGGCTCATTCAAGTTCTTTTTTGCGTGTCTAAATCTGAAATTGGATGTTCTTAACTCCAGTATTGTTGTGTCTTCGGATGCCTTAATTACTCAGTATTTCTGTGCGTTTTGTGTGGGTCCAGGTGTGTTTGCATACCGTGGTAGTAGCAGACAGTGCAGCCTAGATGTCATAACTATTGTACATGTACCTTGGGCAACACATTTGCTCAAGTGTTAAATTTCTCACTCTGTCATGGTGCCTGTATATTAGGGCCCAGTTCATTCTAGTTGTGTGTATTGTCTCCAAATGCAATTGGTGTCTGTTACAGTCTAAAATTATTCTTCCCCAGGATCAGCCCATATTGTTCCTCTTTGAGTGCTCCAAAGTCTCACTCAGGATTTAGAAAAGTTTGCTTTCCAGAGAGACTACAGTATGTTCTGGTTTTGGGCATGAGTTTAAGGCCTGTCCTGGTTTTGGCTGCAATAGAGTTAATTTTCTTTCTATTAGCTGGTATAGTGTTATGTCTTGGATTCAGTATGAGAATAATGTTGATAACACACTGATGTTTTCAGTTGTTGCTAAGTAGTGTTTAGACTAAGTCAAGGATCTTTCAAGTTCTTATGCCCAGCCAGCAAGAAGGCTGGAGGGGCACAAGAAGTTGGGAGGGGACACAGCTGACCCAAAGTGGCCAAAGGGGTATTCCATACCATGTGACATAGTGCCCAGAAAATAAACTGGGGGGGAGTTGGCCTGTCAGGGGAGTATTGCTGCTTGGGAATTAACTGGGCATTGGTCGGCAAGTGGTGAGCAATTGTACTGAGCATTATTAATTTTGTATATTCCAATTCAATTATTATTATTATTGTTGTTGTTATCATTATTTTCTTCCTTTCTGTCCTATTAAACTGTCTTTATCTCAACCCACGAGTTTTACTTTTTTTCCCCAATTCTCTTCCCCATCCCACTGGGCTGGGGGGAAGTGAGTGAGCGGCTGCGTGGTGCTTAGTTGCTGGCTGGGGTTAAACCACAGCAAGGCAGAATCATTTCTTTACAGTTGCTTCTAGTAAGTGCCAGGAATATTAACAGTCCCTGAGGAAAACACTGTTTTATATGATACTGTAAATGTGCCTTCCCCATCACAGGCACGTATGAGGCTAGCATCCCTGCTTCAAAGAGGTTAATGTCTTTGGAGAGAAAACCAGTAAATCCTTATTACCACACACAGCACTGACTATTTTGTAGAGTCCCGTGGATTTCTCAAGCTGGGAGACTTGTGACAATGAAGGCAGCAGAAGTTGTGGCTGAAGCACCCTTGCAATGAGTCTTTGCTTTGAGTATGTAGTATTCAGGAGGGGAGGTGAGAAGATGGAATCAGTCATGAAAATAAAGAATATATATAAACAAGGATTAGTTACGAAGTAGCATATGATTGAACTAATGTTCAATGAGGGAGCATGGTAAACTTAACATGACATTTGACTCTTGTTTAATTAAAAACTACTGTGAAGGTTGCAGAAAGTCAGTGTGCATGACTTATCCTGTTATAATTGGAACTTTATGGCAATATTTAAAACTGTAGGAGGGAGCAAAATGTCTCTTGTTGCTCTTAAGCTGAAGGTGCTTGGTGGACACCTATAAACACTTGGGAATCCAAACATTAATGTAAAGATCAATAGAACAGAGGTCTAGCTTTCTCTCAGGAAAAAATAGACAACATTTTGACTCTTGCCATTTACTGTACCCTTTTACTTTTTTGTTGATACAGGTTTCCAAATGCCAGATTTGTTTTTAATTAGTACTTGAACCAACATTTCTATTTATAGGTATTAGAATATATTTTAATCACATCTGAATACCAGTGAAATGTCAGGAGTTCTATAATGGGAAGAGGAATTAATAGGGAGATAGATCAAAGCAATAGCTGTGGTGTTGCTGCTTCATGCCTGTGAATTGTAAGCACCACGCCACAAGCTTTGGTTTCTCAGGTTTTCCCTTTCTCTCCACTTTCACGCTTGCTTTCTTCCTTGTGGTGTCATACAAAAGTACACAAGCAATCTGTCAGAATTTCTTCTTTTTTTTTGGAAAAAAAAAAAAACCCACAAAATTACAGCCTTGGTGAAAGGAGCATAATCTCCATTTTATTTTACAAGGTGAAACCAAGGGCTTAGCAGATGTTGAGAAATACAACTGAGATAACGTTACCATTAGCATTTAACCAGTCATCAGACCCAAGACACCTACAGTCGGTCCTTTAAAGGGAAAATTAGCTTACACACCCTCACATACCTGAGGGAAGGACTGTTCATGCGTCTTTCTCCAGTATGTGCACAGGGGATTTTTCTTGTCGTGACACAGGGACAAAGAACCTCAGTCCAAGCCTATAGCTGAGCTGTTCTTGTCTAGATTTAATTTGTGAAGACATTAATCACTTACAATGATCCTGTCATGTTACTGGAGTTCAAATGTTCTCAGTAACTAAGCATCAGAAATGGATCATTAAAAATACAAGCATAAAAAATTGCATGCAGGCCAATAAAAAAAGACGACTGTCAATGCCAAATGTTTTATTCAGGGATTTTTTTTAAGAAGGTTGTCAGCTGTGTTCCATCCAACAGCAGAAAGTTGAGAAATAAGAACTTGTTTTCCTATTTTTGACAAGTAGCTTTTAAATTCACATTACTCTTCTGGTAGGGATTAGCAGTGATATGGCCAGTAGTATGTGAGAGTGGTACAGAAAGAAGTACGTTTTTCTGTATTATAAACAAAGTTTGCTCTTGAAAACTGTACATAAAATGTTATCCGCACACTTGAGAGTTGGAAGGCTTTCCCTGTATGTATTGTAGGTCACTAAAAGGCCTTTCTACAGCATCAGAGGGAATATAAAGAATAGCGTGTATATGTGCTGCTGAGTATGCTTGCGAGGGCAAGAATGTTCCACACTTTGTGTAGTACTTACGTGGAAAAAGTAAAGGATTTGGATAATCTTACCTTGTCAGGTAAGCGTGTTGGGAGGAGTAAGGGGACAGTGGCCTGGTAGATTTTAATGTTGGGATGAAATCAGTAGCGAACCACAGCCCTGTCTGACTATTTTAAAGGACCTGAATGTTCTGTATGGACACTTCAGTCCTGTAGCACGCTGGCATTGAAGCACCACACCGAAGCTAGCACTGGGAAGGTACTGGGGAAAAGTTGCCCAAGGTTGCTTGAGCCTGGTTGACTGGAAATGGGATACATGTGCATTGGGCTTGTTTTGTCTTTGAGTTACTTTACAGTTCACTCATCGAGAAGCCTGTGTTAACACAGCTCACTAACTCAAGTTTCACAAATGCTGCAAGAGAGCTTGTTACTGGGGATCATGTTGTCCTACACAAGTACAGCATGGGAAGTCCAAGTTCACATTTCTCAAAGTTTGTATATCTTTTATATCTGTGTTTCAAAGCATCTTTCTTTCGACTTCAAAGTTCAGTGCACTTGTAAAGTGGTGTGCACCTGGTGGTGTCTGCACTTGTGCATGGCAACATGCAGGTCTGTCCTCAGTCAGTGAAGTTTGCCAACAGCACTACTTGGTACTCCTGGCCACCTGTTACCACGTGCATGTCCAGTCTTACCAACGTAAGGACACACCATCCTTCAGAAAGAAGAGGAGGGTTTGCAGCAGGTTATCTGCCTTGTTTTGATTCTTTCATAGCAGCCAGGAGAGGAGAAAGTTGTGAGTAAGCCTTTGCGTGGAATTTAACTGTTGATCTCTCTTCAAGGAGTGCTCAAGCTGTGTCCTTCCTGGGATCTCCTCAGCAACTCAATGTAATTCCTGTCCTCTCTGAAATGAGATCTCACCATGGATGCGTAGCTTCAGAGGAGGGTAGGAGGACAGTAGTAGCCTCTCTCTTCTAAGACAGACACTGATTTGAATGCTTCAGCTAAAAAAAAAAAATCAGAAGTTAGGTAACATATTTCTTTGAGACACAACAGGCAGAAGTGAGATGCTGATAGCTTTATCACGTTTCAAACTGGTCTGTCCCCAGTCTTGGGTACTGTGAGGGGCTTGTAGGGCATCTGCCTAACTGCAGAATTTGTGGTTCCCTCCTATTTTTTTCAGTCCACTTCTATAACAAATCATGATTTTAGTTTCCATTTGCTGTTCAGGCCTTGGAACATCTGAGAAGGCACAAAACTACAGGTTTGTTTTCCAGAGATTAAATTCACTGATAGGAATTATTTGAATTGAGCATATCCAATATAGCTTTAAACAATGTTTGGAGAGCACTGAAGGTTTCAAAGTTTAAAGCCATTTTTCCTCTCAGTGCCTCGAGCCAATTGTGGCTCAGACCTGGTCAGACAAGGGGGAGGCAATTGCATGGAAGAATGATTGTGTCCTCAGTTTTCTCTTCCTGCTCCCACTTTTCTTGCTATGTGGCTTCCTGTTACATAATAAGATAGCTCGTAGACAGGCTACATCTCCATGATGTACCTACCACGTCCTGTGTCCAAGAGAAGCATAATAGAAGCTGGCTGCAGTTTGAAGATTACAAAGTCCAGCTGGAAGTTCAGCTGACTAAGGAGAACTGAGATATGTTAAAACGCAGCTGCAGTTGCCATCAGACAGCGCAGTAGGATAATAGAATTGAAGGTGGGTCTGGGGTTGTTTCTGTTTTGTTTCTTTCTGAGGCGGCTGTTTTATACAGTTATTTCATTTATTCAATATCTAGTGTCTGGCAGAACGTGGATAGCTGGTCTGCATGGAAAGTTTCTGGTTGCTAGTATTTTTTTACGTCTTCCTAACCTTGATGACACCTCTTTTGATTTAACTATGCAAACTTACCCTGTTTGAGCATAGACTGTTGAGGACTTTCACTTAACTCATTCCAATTTTTTTACAAATATTATAAGACAAGATTGGGAGCTCCGGATAACAGTCAGTGAACCTGTTACCTAGAATAATCCTGTGATTATTTCCATTATTTCTGTTCTAACATCTTCATTTGGTCAGGGAGAGGCCTGTAACGTGTGTGTGCACAAGGTCACAGGGTGGCTGAGTAGCCTGCAGAATAGTAAAAAAGGCAACAGGGAAAAGATCACTTAAGGCCGTAGGAGAAGGGTAGTGTGTGTGTGCAACACTTTCAGTCCTATTTAAGACTTGACAGTATTTCTGCAAGTGTGTTCTACTTGTTGCTGAATTATCTAAGACCTGGTGATAAAAAATAGAGAATATGGATGAAGCAGAAAGATTTATGGTGTATTCCCTCAGACTTTTCACCATAGAGTTAACTTTTCTTTCTTTCCTACTGCAGGCATCACTTTTTTATAAAATATTTTGCCTGCACAGCATATGGGAAGTCACTTTGTTTTCCTTGTCTCAGCAAGTTGGCTGAAATGCTCTTCACTTACATAATGCCTTCCCTGTGTTCAGGATCATAATGTGGTATATTTGGGGGGGGAGAGGAGAGACTATAACTGTTTCCGCAGAAAATGTGAGTAAAATGAGTTAAGATCATAGTATCGTCAGTCATGTGGGTGGCATAAAGCCATTCTCACACAACTACTTCATTGTGCGTAAGGTCTGCCTATGAGACCAAGGCTATTAAGTGGTGGCTTCTTATTTCACTGACAGAAATCCAGCCATGCTAATACAAACCACATAAGGTGCCTGGCGTCCTAAAAGTGGTGAGAATTGTGTTTAGGGCAAAATAACTTTGATTCATTGATCTTTCCTAGCCCATGAAAAGCTGGCAGACCTGGAAGCGCAAATGAATTACAATGCAATATCTGACTTGCCGTGTCCCATCTGATGGCGACTGCATTGAGCTGAGCATATTCTCACACCACGTTATTCAGCTGTCCTGCCAGTTGTGGCTGGGCATTGTTGGAAGGCACTCTTATGGAACAGAGCTCTGTAGAGTATGCTGTAAAACTGGGTGGGAAAAGGGAACAGCTCGGGAAAAGTCAGTCCATGCTCACAGGCGGACAAGGCACTTGGTGGGCTAGCTTTTGAATTAAATTAGCAATGTGTTGCAAATATCTCCACAGGCTTGCCAGTCCTTCTTGATTGGACCACGGAGCAACAGATAGGCATGTTTCAGATAGTGGCGTTGCAACCGAACAGGGAGATACATGATTCTTTTCCTTAACTTATGTCATTGTTGGTATGAACCACCAATTCAATAGATGAAAAAGGTAACAGCTTGACCTGATGACTGTGTTACAGGACATTACTTTATTTGGAAGATAAGTGAATACAATAATTTTTTGTTTCTGCAAAATTAAAAATAGTTTCTGTACTTATTCCATATTTAGACATGCAGCTTATTATTCAATTTCAACTTAAGTCAAGAGGAGATGCCTTATTTTGTATTTGAGAGTATGTTTTGCGGGACTTACAAAACTGCTGTGAAAATTTACCACAGATGCAAAATAAATTTCACCTGCCTTTTCCTTTCTTAACATTATATTCAGAGCATTATTGTGGCACGAGAGATAGGTGAGATTACATTGAAGAATTTTTTATTTGCAATTGAAATGCAATTAGCAATTCAATATTTAGGAATTAGGAACTTAGAAAAAGCTCTTTAGAGCAGTCACCCTGCATGCCAGATTTGTTTCTGGAATAAATCAGATTTGAGGTTTGTATACCCAACCATTACTGAGGCAGTGTGTTAATTAAATGGAAAAGAAAGAAGAAAGAAGAAATGCGAGTTTTGTCAAAGTGAAATCTCTGTACTGTTATCAGTCTGATGCTTTTCACACTCATCCTCACAGAATTATTTTTTTTTTTTCCCCTGCTCTTCTCCTGATACTTCCCCTGGCAAATACTAGCAAAGAATATCTGTCACAGAAAATCTTTTGCATTTTCACTACTAAAGGGGCTATCAGTAGACAATCCCCCTCTCCTACAAAGCAGGTGCATTGACTGGAGCAGCAGTCACTTGCCAAAAGGTCTTCTGTGATCTTGATATGTTTTGAGTCTTCACCCTGTTTCATGGTCTTACTTGTGTTGCATCTAAATGCAGTTTGCAGGCTCTTTGGCATGGATGGTATTGGTATTACTACTGGTAAAGGTAGTTTTTCACAAGCATGCATTTGCTGGAGTTGGATTTTTTCCCTAATGAAAGGAACTTTGAAAAGGGTAGTGTCTAGGAATATGCCATTTGCTTCCCAATCATGAGGCCCAAAATTACTGAATTTGAGGGAGAGTTGTGAATTGTGAGGCTAAGAAAATTGGAACAGGATGAGGGAAAAACACTTCCAGTAACAGCAGTGGGAGCTGTCCTCTGGGACTGACTCTGGCTCGTCATAACTGAGTGGATGTATTGGGATGAATTTGTAAGACTGTCTGATGGATAATCTCAAGTAGCTGTAATTCAGGTTTGTTTTGTTGCTACATGCAAAGTACAGGGGCTTTTCCAGCCGCTTGAGAAGAACAGAAAATCCTTCCATCAGCATTAGCTCTCCGAAGGGCATGATCAGAGTGCGAGATTTATAGAGCACTGGAAATAGCTTTGTACCAGTCAGCACTCCCAATTCCGCACGCCTCCAGGAGCCAACAGCAACACGTTTGTTCCAAGTGATCTCAGTCACTGACGGGTGGCATTAACAGGAGTTTCCAAGCCCCTGACTGGTGCCATTACTAGCGCTGTTCACTTATCGCACCTTGTTTTTCGAAACTGGTTTTGGGACTTAATTTCCTCCTTATCTGGCAGCCCAACAATTTAGCAAGACTTGGAAAGTGGGGGAACTGATGGTACGAAGGAACTAAATATGGCATTCAGTTGGTTTGGTTTTTTTTTTACTGTTTATCCAAAGAATCCATGGAGGAAGGGATTGAAGATAGTTCCTGCTTTTCTATGTCCTATTGTCTGGAAAGGAGAATGAAGTGGTGGAGTCCTCTGGGCTTCTGAAATCAATCCCAAAGGTGTTCTGAATTGGGTGCAACTGCTTTATATGAAATTTTATACAGTAGTTCTGTGTAGAGCAATACAAACCTAGCACTGTAATACAAACCATCTGGCCTTGTCATGAAATTTAAAAGGTTACTCTGTTTGCCTATATATGATAGCGCTGACATAGCGGCCAGGAAGTCAAGGAGAATGTAGTTTTAAAAATACAAACAAAAGCTCCCAGCTATCAGCAGTAGTTATGGTTTTTTCGTTATGAAGCTGTAGGCCTTTTTGTGCTTGTGTGGTGCATCCTCTTTGTTTGTTGTTTTTGTGGTTTTTTTTAATTCTGAAAAAAAGTCTGAAGATACTTTTTATTTAAAATAAACTGATTTTGAGGCTACATCCAAACAGCTCATCTAGTACTTCTCATTCCTGTATAGAGGCTGACTGCAGATGCAGGTTATGCCTGGATAGGACTACAGAGTTGGAAAAAATCTGCTATGCCATAAGCCTCTGAGGTCTAAATAGTGCAAGAAACAGGACAATTCAAAACTGCTAACTGTAGGTGGTTCTGATGTCATTACCTTAGCCGCACAGATCTATCTGGTCCCACAGCTGAGTCACTGACTTAATAATGTGTGGGTAAAAGTCTGCTGACCTCCTTTCAACTCCATGCCATTTAAATACCTTCAGGGTTGGAATGTCTTGGAGAGGAATTTTGTTGTGTTCCACATGGGGTAAGCATCATTATAAGCAGCAACGGTCACTGTGTTCTTGGGAGCAGGGAATAAAAGAGGAGAAGATGACTCAAAAATCTGAAGCATGGAGTAAAATCTAGATGTCCTTATTTCAGGACTGCGCATGCTTCTTCTGAGTTTATAAAATCAATATATATTTCGCTTAAGAATTTTTGCTGGTGTTTGGGGAAGGGGGGGTGTCAGAGTGATGTGAAAGGTCTTTGTCTTTAAAGTCAAAATCTCATGTTTAATTGTTTGAAAATTGGAAGCAAAGTTTTAAACTACGAAAAATTGGAAGGATGTGAGTGAGCATGGGCTGGGTTGGCTGGCTGTGACCTAAGCTGCGGAAAAGCAGGGCAGCCACATTGTTCATTGCCTGGAATTTGAGTCTCATTTTCATATGCAGCTCCAGATTCTGTGTATGACAGTAATTTTGCTTGGAAATCACAAATGTTTGCACCACAGTCACTGTGGGAGGTCAAAGATAAAAGGAAGGCCTTTTTTTTGCCTCTGGTTACAAGAAGGAGGAGATAGAAGTCGGGGAATGGAGAGAAAGGGCATAAGCAATGGGGATAGCTTACTTGCTTGATACTTGCAGCAGCCTTTCCTTTTGCTGAACAGGAGTTATAACTTAATAATAATTGGTAACAGATGGTTGGTGTGCTTGATCTGAAACTCTTCAGAGCTGGATTTCTGCTTCAGATGTATGGGTGTTTATATGCTTTTTTCCCCACTACAACGTTGGTTTTATAAGACCAACACGCTTTCAAGTGCATGTATAAATAGCTTGTGTTGAAATACATATACAAACACAGTATGGGTAAAAATGCTGGACAGACTCAATCCGGAGACAGCTGGGAGAGACGGTGGTGATGAGATGTGTTTGAAACACTTGTGATGTTGATATAAAAAAAAATTACAGTGATACCAGAGATACTCTGGCCATTATTGTAGACAGGTGTTTCAGTAGGGTGTCAGAGGGAATGTGGATGGGATTGTACGTGAGGTGGAGAGGCAGTTGCGGTGATGTATTTTGGATAAGGTGTCGGTTGGGACATATACATATGCCCAAGCCAGCCTTATCTTGCTGAAGGCATGGGGCTTGTCCCTGCAGTACTTCTTGGTGGAGACTGCGGTGTGAGGTTGGTTGTACCCGAGGCTGACATCTGGTCTTCCTTCTCTTCCCTCTGAGGTACAGGATCTCCTGGCCCCCCCAGCACTCTGTCCTTTCTCACCCTCAGCCTGCGCCTTCGCACATGCAACCATCCTCATCACAGCACCCAAGAGGAGGGCAGGTGGGAGCAGAGCCCCCGGAGCACCCTGCCAGCCCTCCAGCAGGGACGGAGAAGGCACAAGGAGCAGCCAGGTTGGGTGCAGGCGCAGGGCTGCCGCCGTGGGCAGCGGGGCTACAACGCACCCTGTCTTGAGGCAGAGTCCCACTGGGATGCCAGCATGTCTCCCAGTGCTGGGGGTGCAGGGAGGTTTGTGGGGTGGTGCAAGCTTTTCTTCTGCCACCAGCCAGAAGGCAGCCCTGCTCCTGAAAGCCAGCAGCATCACAGCAAAGTGAAGCTCAGCACACATCTCCAGTGAAATTGTTAAAAAGGCAGCTGATGATATCTTTTCTGCCTTCTCCATCTTGCTGCAAGCTGTGAACAGCGCTAACGCTCTAGCGTGCTGAACAGGCAATACTGAAAAGGCAGGGGAAAGGGGAAGCATTTGGTTCCAGTATAAGTAGTGTATTTATGTTTTTAATTAAGGCTTATTTTTAAAAACCTTTGTTTTTCAAATTAAGTGAGTTCGCATGCTGTGTTAAACATTTCCTTACCTCACATGCACTATGCTATAGGTGCCGCTCCCCCCAGCATGGAGATGGCAGCAGTGCAAATGAGAATGCAGTGAGAAAAGCCTTTGGGCACAGCAGGGACACACTCTCCCAGCAGACGTTGTTGAAGCACCACACTATCTTGGTGCTGGTGGCCCTCTTCTCATCCAACCGTGCTGTAGTTCACTGTCCTCTCATTGCTTTTTTTGGTCCGCTGTAAAAGAAGAATGAAAACTGGAGCCCAGATCCTGTTGTGTGTCCGTCTCCTGTTAGGGTGAGGAGGGCTAGGCTGAGGAGCGTTGAGATTAAAGAATTAGGCGTCCTAACTGAGTCACTTATTCATAGTGACAGCTTTGACACCAGAAGAGAGATGCTGCCTGTGCCACTGTTGAAGAAGGATTAGACATGGCTTCTTAGTCTCTTCCTTTTTCTGATTTCATTTGGAAAATTTTCTTCTGCCAGCACGGATGTCATTGATCACAGATGGGGCCCACATAGGGAGAAGAGTGTCTGGACTCTAATTGGGAGCTCTCGGTTTGTGAACCTGTTGTGGGGAGAAACGGGCATTTGTCTTTTCCAAACAAGTCCTCAGCGTGTGCGTCATTGACAGGAATGAAACTTGTCCTATAATGCTGCCCTTTGGATGCTATGCCTTTCTGATCACAGAGAGCAGCAGGGATGCCCTCCGCTCTGCTTGGACTTTCCTAAGCAGCATGTTTGGGGCTTCTGCATGCTTATGTAGGAAAGAGCCTCCACACTAGCTGTGGAGAAGCACGTGTTTTATTTGGAGGTGGAAGAGGAGTTGTGTTTACAGTCTGTGGGAGCTGGAGAAGAGGGATCTGATCAGGTTGCTCTTAAGTAAGGCTTTGGTACTACAGAAACTTTTTACAGTAAGGTTCAATTGTATTACATAGAACTGGGTGAATGCTAGAACAGGAGCATGTGGTTGGAGGGGAGGGGCAAGGATGGGAAGGAAATACATGCCCATAAATTACATTTATAAAGGTGAGAATGTTCAAGCCTGCACCTATTGCTACTTGAGGCTGGCACAGCTATGAGAGCATGCTGCCTGACCTGCTGGCACACTTGCGCAGTTCCAGGTTCAAATGCTGCCAGTTGTCCCACAGCCTGCTGTTGACCAAACAACAGAATTTGTTTTTTAAAAGCTTGATTGTGCCACACTTCTCTGTTCTGTTGCTAAATGGAGGCCGTTGCTGCATGAGCTCTACCCACGGCACTCTATCAGCGCTGTTGAGTGGGGGAAGGAGAGAGAGGGCTTGCAAGTCCTTGTCCGCTGTTGCCAGCACCCGTCATAGTGTGCGATTGCTTTATCTATGCAGAAATAAAAATCGGAAGGAGTAAAATGAATTAAGGAAGTAGGCTATTGCTACCAATATTACCAAAATCTAAAGTCTGGTGTTCTCTGCTAAAATTAGATTTTAAGTTGCTTTTTAATGACCAGTTCGTACTCCAGGTTTTAAAGTATTTAGACCCCTACGTAGTTCTCCTCAAAATCACAATTAGCTCCTGACAAAAATTATTTTGATTAGTGAGCCCATTATTACCTTAGGGTTTCCTGAATGACCGTG
This sequence comes from Pandion haliaetus, assembly GCA_013401275.1. Lineage (NCBI taxonomy): Eukaryota > Metazoa > Chordata > Aves > Accipitriformes > Pandionidae > Pandion > Pandion haliaetus. The sequence continues at coordinate 24,409 of VYZV01014285.1, read as the reverse complement.
CTACATTTTGCTGGGTTGTCAGTGGGCAAAGATACTCAGGCTGTGGAATGCACAGAGGGAAAGGAGGTTGACCGAGGTGGCAGGAATTGGCATGGAGCTGCCTGTACAATCAATGGTGTCCAACGCAGCACATGATGGGGCTCAGTGAACTCATTCAGCCTCGGGTCCAGCCACCCCTGTCCCCATTGAACAGCAATTCCTCCCAGTACTCAAAATAAAATGCAGCATGAGTAAGGCTACCAAAAGCCATTTCTTAAATTTGAAATGTTACCATCATTTTGACTGTAGCTCTGGAAAATTAAGTGTTTAATACTGAGAAAGCACTGCGTTCTAAGAAACAGCATTAACTGAACCTTAACACTATGAGGGTCTCAGGAAAAAGGTTGCGATGAAAGATGCCTGCTGCTGTGATGCTGTATTTGCCCATGGTTTCTTTGACCCTGCAGTGTTGTCAGAGTGAGTGCTACGAGACCTGAGAGATAACTTAGGCTATGAAAATCCAGGAGTTTTATATCCAAAATACAAGCTCATTTAAGATGTTAAACAGCTTCTTTGCTCAGTCTTCTGACAAACCCTTGGCACACACAATAATCACAACTACAGAATCCTTGTCAGAATGTTGAATCCATTCTGCTTGCATCCAGTAGGTTTTTGGCTATTGAGTACATTGTTTCAGATTGCCAAACTGATACTCTGTCAGCACAGTTGTCACACATATGGCTGTTTTATTGCTCCTTCTGAGCTGCTTCAGTATTGCTGATCATCTTACTTGGGTAAGTGTTCATGAAACTAAATTTGCATGCTAAAGCACGTGTATACTATGACATAAAAGATATGAATGCCCATTTGAAATTCAGACTATGGAGAATGAAAAGTCACTGATGCAACCTGGCTGGTGTATTAAAGAGTAACTATTTCAGCTGAGGTAGAGGGAAAAAATTAAATCATTAAATGCACTGTAAAATTGGCAATTCTTAAACTGTAATTCTTCCACGTTAAGCAATTGTAAAACCTGTTTTTTAGTCTAAATATTGCCCTGTAACATGTGGCATTGTTCCTTAATTATCTAGTAAAATGATGTAATATTTGAATCCAATTTATGTGTAGATAGGAAGAGGCTGGAGATAAATGCTTTCAGATGGAACAGAACAGCATTCTGGTGCTCTGGAGATACCAGCTTCCTTCTTGTTAATTAAAACTAATCTGTGGTAGCATAGCTTGGTTATTTGAAAGTTTGTTTATATTTTTTCCTCTACAAATTGGACTGGAGTCTGGCCTCTGAGACTCTTTAATTAACATCTCAGATTCAAGTTGTTCAAATAATATTTTTTTCAGTAGAGTCTGAACCTGTGTTTTATAAAAATCACACATGCCTTCTACCTTCAATAAAGGTTCCATATTGTTGGACAATAGCTTTTACTGTATTTCAAATTACCCCATTTTCTAAGATCTCTAAGTATGTTGCCTTTATTCAGTGATTTAGATTTGTTGTCTCATGGCGCCTTTTAAATTGGATCCAGCTATTAGCAAAATGTACTCATTTTCCCTGAAGCTAGTCTTCCATTCTGCAGACCAAAGGCTTAGTAAACTCTAGCTTTTTTTCTCCCTTTAATAAATGCATGGTTCAAATTACTTGCTTTCTAAATCTTATTTGTAGACCTCAGAAGTAAAATATTTATTTTTGCTTGCATACGTACTATTGAGAACATTAGCAAGCTAGATCATTACAATATAACATAAAAAGCTTTCGGTGAGGCTGTTTCTTTTAGGCTTGTCTGATCGTTTCTGTGGGGCAGGGGAGAATAATATGGATTAGGCAAAGTAATTTATCACCCAGGCCAGAAAAAAAAAAAAAATATTGCTTTAATTTAAGATGTGTTCAAAATAGTTAAAAATACTGTTTCTCAGCTATGTCACTAAGAGCTTTTCTTTTGACAGTCAAGCCATGTATTTGATGCCTTAGATGGGTTCAGTCAGCCAGCTTCAAGCACCATTTCCCAAAAGGTCTTGGCCCAGGTTGCTAAAACAAAGGGACTGTCTTAGAGCTGGATTATTATTATATTTTATGTAAGTATTTATTTCAGTTAAATAATGTCACGCAACAGCTTGCGTTCTCTGAAAACAGAAGAAACATAATTTTGTTTCCTCAACATCTGCCATTGCACCGTCAAAATTACAGGCAATGTTTGAGTTGCATAAAATATTGTGCAATACTGTGTATTTTTCTTAAAATGAAATTAAAAGATAATAAGAGACTACTGGAATTATTTGTACAAGATGCTGCTCCTAAATTTGGGACTCTCTGCTATTTGACAGTAGTATCCCTTCAAGACATTTCATCTAGGTGCTAGCCAATACTTAGGTCTTGATGGGGTTGATATTTATGAAAATAAAACAGCTGGTTTCCAAATATTGTACCTGAGACAGTGAGCGTCTCCGTGTCTTCCTGCTGCTGAACTGTGCCTCAGAAATACACTACTACTATGAGTAGTGTCTTGGCAAAACTCACAGTAACAATCTTCATTTAGCTTAAAAAGCTGGTAGTGGAGACGTCCACACCAGCTGCAAAAGCAGGGTGGGAGAAAAGAACAATTTCCAGGCAATGAAGATCTGTCCACAAGGAACCTGAGGTCCCACCAGACCTGCAGCACCCAGCCAGCCACCTCTCTCCGTCCTTGGGAGTACCATCTGTCAGTTGAGGGCTCGGAAGTACAGCTCTCAGCCTGGTATCGGAGGCTGAGAAAATAAATTGTGTTTTCAACTTCGGCACATGGATCCCTGCAGTTGCCAAACCCATAAGAGTGTGGATGGGTGGGTGGGCGGTTACAGGTGTTGCTTCAGATCCAAAGTCGTTTGTGCTTTCTGCCAGCAGTAACAGGAAGGATTGCTGTAAATTACTTTTCAGGTTTAGCTTATATTGTTTACGGTGTAACCAGACAAAATTATGTATGCTGTGCATCTCTGAACCGTGCAGAAAAGCACAGAGAAATGTGCAGAGAGAAAATTGAGAGGGGACTAACGAGTTCTTATTTTTGCCACTGAGTATTTACTCCTGGGAGGAACAGAAAAGCCAAGGAGAGCATACACAGGATGCGGTATGGTCAGCTCAGTCCTACCACTAGCTACTTAGTTTTCAAAATTTCCTTTCAAGAATGGTTTGTTAAAAGTGCCTGTTCACATGACTCATTCATTATGCTGTGAAGCTGTGGGGTCTGGTTTACTTTTCCTGCTCTAAGCATTGGGTGAGGCGTTGGGAACTGATTTTTTTTTTTTTTTTTCCTCCCTGTCTTTCTCTTATGTGAATAAAATTCTCATGTTTGTGGTATCAGCCTAGGGCGTGGATTATACCAGAAAAATTACTTCTTCATAGTGCATATATCCGAGAAATTACTGCATTCGCTTTAGCTGCAGTATGTGTGACATGGCCATCTACACACTGCACTGCACGGGGGGGCAGGAGCATTACCGATGTACACGTTCAGTCCAAGTGGTAGCGAAGATCTTGGTGCCGGCGTTGTGCAGGTCACCCCCTGCCCCTCTCACAGTCAGGACCAGCCTTGGTTTCCGCACTCTGCTTACCGGGGTCCCGTACCAGACACGGGAGGGCCGGCAGGGCCGACTACCCCGCTGGTTCAGCGGGCGCTTTGGCAGAGACCGGTTCTCCTGTGGTTTGCTCTGCCGTGAGAGCGTCTGGGGGCTTTTGGAGAACAGGAGGCAAATGTGTAATCTGAGGATAACAGACATGCTGCTCCTGCCCCAGCTGGCGAAGCGCCAGCGTTTCAGATCTGGCAATGGGCCAGGACGTGTACTCACCCTGGGAAAGAAAGGGAAAAAAGTGAAAGAGAGAAAGAAAAGTGTGTGCTGTCCCAGATCCCACTCAACAAACATTTTTCTTTTAAACTATTTGAAAGGAGGTTGATTGCCAAGAACAGGAACCCCACAGAGGAAGGAACAATTAAGGGAACAGGCACAGCGTAATTGTTCCATGTTTTCCAAAGCCATTGGGATTCAGATGATCAGGCCATGATACAAACATAAGGCAGCCATACACGACGTTAGTATGTGAGGAGGTAGGACCACATGGACACCTTCACAGGGAGCACTTCCGTTCTGCTCTCCGTGCAGCCATTATGGTCGCACCAGGAAAGCCGTGTTGGGGATGAGCTGGCTTGTGCACTGCACAAGCCAGGTCCCTGCTTCTTAGTGAAAATTCTCAGAAATTTAGGCCCTAAAGTCTTGTGACCTCCTCCTTTAGGATCAATAAGTATTTTATTAACTGCAGAGAAAAGACAGCTTCACCAGGAGATAGGAAGAGAGCCCCATCCCAGAATACTTTATAATCTGCTGTTGAAATATTCTCACTGAAGGCACAGTTTGAGATCTTGAGCAGACACAGGAAGCGGACTTGATTGCATATCGCCTGGGTGCGTACTGTAATTGCTGGACCATGAGATGCAGAAGAGCAGTGATCACAGGAGAGGACCACAGTCCCTTTCTTCTCTGTGTGTTTCTCATACGTGCTATGAGAATACACAAGGAATTTTTTTAAATTTTTTTACAATATATGACAGAAGGTGCAGAATAAAGTGCATCAGATGAAGATGTGTTTTAAATGTGTTTATATTCTGTTTGGTTAACTCACCCTACAGATGAGAGAGGTGTACACTTAATTTTTGGGCCTTGAAGGTTTTGTCCAGGCACAGAACTGCTTGGTGCTTTGAGAAGCACCCTGTAACAAAGCTGGATTGCCTGGGAAAATTTACTGATGAAATCTTTAGTGTCTCCAGGGAGAAGCAGCAGCTGGGTAGTGTTTTGAAGGTCTACGTTATGGATATGGGCATCTATAGCAAATCTTGGAAATCTATTGAATCTTGGAAACGTATTTACTTTTGCAGATTTAGCTCTGGTTTCACTTGCAGGAATCTTAACAGCTGTTATTTTGTCAGGAAAAAGCTTTAAGAGACAGCTTTCATTCCTACCATGCGTTGTGCTGTAACTGTTCTGCATCTTACATGCTGCAACTGTTCAGTATCTTACATGCTGTGAGTGCAAACGCTACTCAGTCACAAAACCCCTCAGCATTTTATTTCATTCATAAGCTGTGCTCAAACTATTTCATATAAGAGGCTAGCTGGAAAGCAGTGTCAGGTACCGAAAAAGGACTTTTCCAGGACTTGTGAGCATTTATAATTTGTTAATTATGCTAATAGGATTAACCTCTAATTACATAAGTCTGTGAAATTTTTTCTTGAGATGTAAAGTTGGTAAGGACTAGGATGACAAGGAAAGTACTTCCAAATATCTTATTTCCAAAAGCAACAATACACTTAAGTGTGACTTTTTTCCCCTCCTTTTCTGGCTTCCATTCTCGATGTTAACAGTAAATCTATCATTCAGGAAAAGGTTCATGTTCAGTTACTTGATATGAGCACAATTTAGACTCAGTTTTGAAACGTTAGAACTGCTAACATTTTACTGTGAATGGTGATTGTTATTGAGTGCCCTGTCTTTTGAAAGATAGTAAGAACAATGGCTGAAACAGAAGGAATGGAATGATGGGAGGGTTTTATTGCACTTAACTGTCTTCCTTTAGGATCAGTGCTGAGCCACTAATAGAATATAAATGTTAGGCTGATCACTGCCTACAATTGAGGAAGCCTTGCTGGAGAGTAAGATGACACTTATGCTGTAAGAGCGGCTAAGATCAAAATCAGAAATTTAAAGACAACATTAAAAAAATCCAGGTGTAATTCATGTTCACACTACTTAAATAAAAATACTTTTCAATTGTGATTTGCTTGAAAATTTCCGTACTTTTCATTACAGTATGTTAATAACTGGTTTTGTCAATGTACATTTGATAGAACAGCATGGCTTTTTAAGTGTAGATGGATTTTAAATGCTTTGCAAGGTGCTTAAAATCTATTACTGGCAAAGATGAGGTGGCAAAACTGTGTTTCATTTAACTGAAAGCTCCCTGTTTCATGGTTTTATATCTAACTCTTATCCTTTTGGCATGGATTTAATAATGGTACAGAATTATATTTAAGCCTTTTTATCACTTAGATTATACACTTTACGTAGAGGAAATTATCAGTCAAATCTTGTGGCTCTTCCAGAAATTTGCAGTGCTAATCTTCTCCACCTCCCCCTTCTAGCAGTATAAAAGAAATAACCTCGAGCCTGACTTGAAGGAAAAAAGTAAAGACTGGAGACAGTAGAGGTGAAGATGCTGCAGATCTGTGCCTGGATCTGGGTTAGTTTACTAACATGGAATCAGGAGTTTGTCTTTGGGCATTCTGAGTTTCCAAAGCCCGGGCTCACGTGCAGAGAGCGCTGCACCTCTGCCCAGCTTACTGACCAGCGTCAAGAGGTGTCTGCCTGGCTGCTGGGGAAAAAGAATGCAACCCACCAAAAAACCCAAACCCAACAACAACAACAAAACCAACCTGGTTAGGGGTGTATTGTTTATCAACACTCATACAGATACAATGCAGTTTCTTTTTTTCCTAATTATCCTAATATTTTTTTTCTTCCCAAAGGTTCGTCATCGGTGGTGTGAACTTGTTGTTAAACACAAGTACGTGCCTGGGTATGGAGATGTTGAGAAATTTCTCAGAGAAGATCAGGTGAGTTAGCATTTTCCAAAAAAAAAAAATCAGCTTTTTTACACCCTTAGTGTGAAACTAAAAAATTATTTTAATATATTTTCTTGCTGCTGTTTGTCAAAAACCTGAATGTGTATTCAGGTTTTGCTTCTTTTGCCCCTTAAACATTGTAGTTTAAGGAAGCCATGTACGGGTATTCAACCCCACCTAAGCATGCTAATCTTCTGGTAAGTGGTGAAATAGGATATATTCCCTCCTCTCCTTCCATTTTATGCAAGCCAGAGGTAGGAATGATGCTGGGAAGATACTTCTCGGCATTGGTTCCTTTTGCAGGATGACAAAAGCAAGTCTAGGTGTGACTGTTAATGCATATAGATATGAGCTAGGTGCAAAGCACTCAGTGCTGTGGTGACTTCAGTTTTCAAGACTACATCCAGAGGGAGAAGCATAGCACAATGGTACACATCTAGAGAATGCAGGCCTCTCCACGGTTAGTAAAATGCTACCAGAAGATTTTGAAGGTCCTAAAAGGCTGGCCATACACGATGTCTTTACTATGGGTTTTAATTTAGGTCTTTATGAACTTCGAATTCTAATTGTACCCCTGCCTTGTTCTTTTATTTCATTTTAATTTATTTTTATTCACTATGACTCAATAAAATCAAGACATTCACTGCCTAGATGACTGTTACATATTTAGGATGACTGTTATACATTTAAAATACATGTGAAAAATAGAAAATGTTGCAAGATATTTCAACGTGTAGGCAAGCTATTAAAGTCTTTACCTTTTATGTTGACAATGAACAAAGCCATTTACAGCCAATAAGGTCTTTGTGCTTACAGGCAAATACATTTTGTCACAACAGCACAATAAAATTAATGCAGTCTCTCATGCTCTTTCTTCCAGCTCTGAAGTATACCTCCTATTTATATCTCAGCCAATGAACAGGCCCCAGACTTCCTGGCAAGCTCTTTATTAAAAAAAACCAAACAGAACAACATAAACCAACATTATTTATGAAAATAAGGAGTTATATATATTGTGTGTATGTTAATCCTATGAAAGGATGGTGATAACCACCAGCAGAAGCCTGGGGGTGAGGGGTGGGGGGAAATCCTTCAGTTCATAAAACCAAGCATATTGAATTGCGTTACGCTTGGAACAGATACTATGCCAAATAAAGACTAACATTTTCTGCAGTGCAGGGAAATACCTTTTGCAACTTTTTTTAATGTAATCTTCAATATCTTTCATTTACTCCAGCACTGCATCCGGTTTATGGCACATCCAGCTTCTGGAATGATTACAACTTAAATCAGAGCTGTTGCATGTCCCTACTGATCATGAAAGACTTGACTTTTTTTAAAGTCTGGGAAAAATGCAAATGTGACTATTTAAATCATTTTCAGGTCTACAAAAACCCAATGTGTTTACACATGTTAATGTTTAGGCTTGGAGGTAAATTGTTAACACTGGCTAGAGAAGGTAATTCCTATTTGTAAAAAAATTCCAACATTTTGTAATTCTCTATGAAAGCAACTGGAGCCCAGCTCCGAGGCCATGTGCATGCCTGGTGTGGCTGCCAGACCCTGGTGCAGCTGCAAACCCTGGAAATCTTAGGTTTTGGGTCTCTGGATGGCAAAGAGCACACTTAGGGGACTGGCGAGGAGTCTGGTACATTTCTGCCACTTTGGGATTTTTTCCTTTAATTTCAGTCTTTGTTAAGTCTTGTTGAAGCTAATTTTTTTGAAGGCTTACAACCCAATGCTGGAAATTATGAGGAATAGTATTAAAAATTGTGTTTTTTCAACACTATCCAAATTTTTCCTCAACTGTCCAAACATTAAGTACAACTGTAAAAGTCAGTGTGCTAAGCTGCTAATACTTTGTCACATCTATAATCCTATTTCGGTAAGTGCAGCTTAACTGAATTCCTGTAATTAGATGAAAAAATTGTATCATCAGAAAAAAATGGCAATCCCCAATATGTTTACTGTTAAGTTATTCATTGCTTTGCTACCTGATGTCAAAGGGGCCCAGATCTCACCCTCAGATGCCCCATTACCTTTCTTGATAGCTGCTATGTCCAGAATGAGTAGTTAGGAAAAGCCTGCCTTCTTCCCAAACCAGAATTTGTGCACATTCAGCTGTATCTCAGATGTAAAGAGAAGAGTCTGAAACACAGACCTCACCGCATTCAGTTGGATGTCCAGTTACAGAATTGCCAAATGGGAATTTTAGAGTGGACTGTTTTGGTTGATGTCCTCTTTATTTGTGTATGTGTGTGTGTGTGTGTGTGTGTGTGTACAAACATCACAATTAGAAAGAAAACATGTATCCTGTTGAAAGAAGGCCAAGCTGTTTCCTTAAGGGGCATTTGGAAATATTTCAGGTAGTGGATAAAAGAAAACAAATTTCAACTTGAAAAGTAGCAAGAAAAATGGAGTGAGAAAGCATTTTCTTGTCATGACATAACATACACCTCATATTAATATTCTGTTCTTACACACTCGATACAACATGCAGACAGCCATCCTTAGGCTAAAGAGATCCAAAGAAAACTACTTTTGGGGGGAGAAAGGTAATTGTTATAAAGTATATGGTATTTTCTGTGTTTTGGATTGTCTTTTTTGTTTTGAATTAAATGAGTACTAGGACGTCAACGGAATGAAAACCAGCTAACTAGTTGTTACTGGTGATAGGATGCCTGTGTGTTATGTTCCTGTTTCAGGCAATGGGTGTGTATCTCTATGGTGAATTAATGGTGAATGAAGATGCGAAACAACAAGAACTTGCACACAAATGCTTTGCTGCAGCACGAGAACATATGGATGCGTCCTCAGCCAAAGTGGTGGCAGAGATGTTATTCTGAAGAGGTGATTTTTCTTTTAAAATTAAACAGCCTGATTTTGCCTCATACAGAAAGAATATGCAGAGCTCACTAAATGTAGTAAACTTTGGCATACCATGCAGATTATGGCTGCTTAGCTTGAGAAGTAACTCTTGTTAAATATCTTGCTTTTTTTTTTCTTTTTTTAAGCCCCGCTGCTGGAGCAGTGAGTTAGATACATGTAGGCACTAGCTGGAGGGCATGGAGTATGGCTTTGTTGTAAACTTTGCAATGGACTGTACAAGAGGCAACTGTAAGTCTGAATGGCCAGAGAAGGCCAGGCTCCACCTGCAGTTGTTTCCCATTCGGTGTTCTTCACTCCGCTTACAGAAATTGCAATTCTGCAAGGAGCATTTCTGTTTAATGAAGCTGCATGTTGACTTGATAGGCAGCCCAGTCTTTGAAAAGAATTTGAGCCCACAGTGGAAGTATGAAGCTGTGCATTTGGAAGCAAATCTGAATCATGTGAGAACAAGCTGATAAATCAAATGGTTTTGTGTTAAGTGTAGTGAGGCCTTCGAAGACTGATTATGAGGTAAGAAGAGTAGCCTTAACATGAAGAAGCTGCTTAATATCATACATAATCTAGCTTGTTTCTGAAATTAATGGGGAGGAATCACCAGAGAAGCAGCAGAATTGCAAGAAATATGCATAAAATAAAGATTGCTGTAGGCTGTAAACTGGTAATTTGCAAAGATATTCTCCATTTTTCAGTCTATTTGAGGAGCTGGAGGTAACCTTAAAATGTCTGTACAAGCACGTTTAACACATAGCCAATTAGGTTTTGTATGAAAGTCTCTTCCAGTACAGTGTACCTCAGTTTTTTGCTTAATGATATAACTCATCTGACAGATCGAGTGCTTTGGTTGTTCACATAACTCTACAGTTGATTTGTGGTATCAAAATTCAGGCATCTAATTTAGCAAAATCATTATTTTCTAATTGGTACCAAGCAGAAATCTTGATTTTCTCCTGTTCAAGCCTGTACATGCAGCAGTACTTGATAGCAAGTTCCACTTGAATTTGTGGTGTTTACTTCATGTATACGAAATACAGCAGATGATCGATACCATGAAAGCAAGTTTGTTTATGAATAGCCATGTTGTTCTTCTATATAGACAAGAACTGTGCCTGCCAAGAAAACTTTTTGGAAAAGGTGGATCAGATGGTAGGGTGCCCGGATATCAGTTATGGGGTAGGAGGGTTGCCTTCTAAAACAGGTAGGGCTAAGAGACTTGCTTGTGTGCTACCAATTACCAAGGACAAACAGGAATTTGAGTTATGTTCAACAAGTTTTAATCTGGTAGATACCTTCAAGTGTCTGAAGGCCAGAATCATGGAGACGCAGTTTGTTCTGGTACTACTGTACTAGGAACTGTCTTCCTATAGTTCCTTCAATAATAAAATAAAAAACAAAATTTCTACAAGCTTCTGCTGGTAAGTATCTAGCACAGAAAAATGACATGGTATGTATGTGTTAGCAATAGTCTAGAATTGCCCCTTAGACTTTTCAGACAGACTAGAAATGCATAAATTCTAAAGATACTGTTATGAGAACAACACTTGTGTGACTGCACAGCTTTCTTTTAATGTTGTGGCTGTTTGGGTTCCTGGCATGATGATTTGTGACTTAAGATTAAAATCACATTGCCAGGGATTACCACACAGCCATGACCGCAGCTGCTAGCAGGAAACTCACCATAACTATCCGATCCGTGCACAGCGTGGAATCCTCCCTGTCCATTAAAAAAAAAAAAAAAAAAAAAAAAAAAAGAGGAAAGCAGCAGATGCATCACAGAAGAATCTCATCTGATAATTAGCTATACCAAGATGGAGACCTCTCTGGCAAGGTGCAGAGCTTAGCTGATTGGTGAACAGTGATTGTTTCCCTCTTTGTTCACAGTGGCTAAGTTCTGCACCTGAAGAGAAGGGGAGAGGAGACCTTGCTTAATGTCAGCCTGCGCAGGGCAGAGAGCATTTGCTGGCTGAGATACCTTGCTGCCAAATGGGCAGGTTTACAATGCATGCATGTGTGTGAGATGCAGTATATCGAGGATGAGAGGCAGAGGTGACTTGGGGAGGAGCAAAGCCTCTTGGTTTTAGCTGACAATAAACAGGGCTCCTTAAATTCTCGGTCTGACTGCAAATGTAAAGCATCACCTACAGTAATTTTGTTGCCATGCTTTTCTAAAGGTCAGGGGAAATAAATGTTTGTGACTTTAAACTGGAGTTGTCTATAAAGCTTTGTTTCGCAGTCTTCTCTTTAATGGATGCTGTCATGATCTCTTTGCAGTTGTAGCTTAGCACTGTGTGTTGTTTGCAGGAAATGGTTGTCTCCGACTGGAGCTGCCACTTAACGGCTGCTGCTGTTGTTCCAGGCTGTGGATGGACCCGTCCTCCAGTGCCTACTGAGCTGATATCAGTTCTGATTTTATACACTGGCTCAGTTCAGCAGGAACAGGAGTCGAGCCCTAGAGCAAAAAAAGATGTACCTTTTCTAAGAGCCTTTGAGAAATGTTACTGTTTCCTCTCAAAAACTGAATTAGTATGTATTATGATGTCCTGATGTTAAACACTAAATGGCCTAAGGTGGAAAAGCTACCTCACTACTGTCTAGAGAACTGTTGGCTTAAGACAAGAAGGTATGTGGATATGTAGCACATAGCACAGTATTGCTGTGGTAACTGACTTCCAGCATTATTTTCAGAGTAAGCTGCTAATAACCAAGAGAACGTGCTTGCACTGTGGCTTCTCCCTGTCTTCTCCAGACCTTGATGGGGTAGCTCTAGAATTCTAAAGAGATCGTTGTTAACTCTATAACCACAGTTATGCTCTACTGGTAACCTGAAAAATAACTCCATTTGGAAAGGTGGGGCTATCAAGAATGCAAAGGTACTCCTTTATCGTGACAGAATAATAACTTACTGCTGTTTCCATTGCAGGAAAGATCACAGAGAAACTCTTTTAATATATCTCCTACTAAACCCCGATGATACTAGGATTTCATTGACCCAAGACATCAAAGGAAGGATTATGTGACTGCTAAAACAATCAGCTGACAGAAACATTCACCTCTCAGTATTTATGTCTTCCAGAGGCTCACTGTAACCAAGAATGCATGTGCACAAAACAAACTACACATGAACACAAATTACTATGGCATTAGGTGGTTCTTTAATACAATAAATTTGGGGTTTATCCTTGCTCTTTGGTGGTACAAACATTCCAGTTTGCAGATGCCAAGCAGTCTTGATTTGAATGATTTTATGTGCTCCAGTAATTTGGCCAACATTAGGAATCTCTGAAATTCGAAGAAACTGTATTCTGTACTTAAAATTTTATTTGTAACTTCTATGTCAAATTAAAAAGCCAATATAAAATTAGAGGGATCTGGGGTGGGGCTGGGGAGGTTAATGGAAGTGGAAATAATCTGTGAAAAGTGACCAGACATCATCTTGGTGATGGGATGGGACTGAAGGAAAACAAAGATCAGCATTCTCTCTCTGTCTTGTTTAGGCTAACTTTTACCAGATAATGTCAGACCTTCCATTTTCTGAAAATGTCTTCCACACCCCTGTACTGCTTCTTTTGCACAGTGATATATCAAGGGTAGCTCTTCTTTCCTAGGAACATACTGCTCCACTGATCAGAAGACAGCTTAACTGTTCCTTTCAGAGACTAAGAATTTAAAACACAAACATTTGTGAACATATTTACTTTGTACACTATTGTTTTACATCAAATACTCTTGTAAAAATAAATACTTTTTTCAAGTATGTGTAGTCTCTCCACTGCACAGCGATTCAACATTAATTTACAAACTTAGGAACAAGAATGACCCCATTTCTGCTTCTGCAGTAGGAGAGAAGCAGCTGAAAGTCATTAGTTAATGGACATTAACAAGAAAAATTAAATGTGGTAATGAATTTTTTTTAAAGTTCTTGTGCTCAGAATCTAAAGTAAGAACCTGCCTCAGCAGTGACTTCAGTCCAACAAGTACAGTTCCTCTTTACCTCACTATATTTTCTGACCTCCCCCTTTCCAGGCACACAGTGTCAATACCCAAATTATGAGAAACTCAGCAATTTCTTTCAAATGCAGCAAGAGTTATTAAATTGTCCAAGAACGCACAGAGATACCGCAATGATTTCTAATGTAGTTGTGCTCACAGATATAGTTATTAAGGGATCCCATTCATAAAAGAGTTACCCTTCATTCCGTTTCACAGGGTTTTTTTCTGCAAAGGCCAGCAAAGGAAACCAGCTTACTTTTTGCCTTTTCCATTGTGTAAGGGAAAGAATCCAGAGCTGGAAAAGGCTCTTGCACAAGATATCCACAAATTAAATATGTTGTAATCCTGTTCATAGCCACTACTGTTAAAAAAACCTACATGGTAGGTAAGACATTCCACACATTTGCAAATACCACCAAATGTTTGTTGTTTCAAAACACTCTACTTACTTACTTATCTTACCTTTTTTTTTTAATATTGAGGACAGCAGTAGGTTATCTTGCTTACTACTGTTGCTCAGTCTGTCTCAGCAGTATTAACATGAGCATGAACTTGAACATTGATTTCTGTCACAACAACTTTGTGATCCATCATGCATTGTAGCAACTGAGAAAGTGAAAAGAAAACACTAACGCCAAACCACCTAAAAAATGGCAAAGTGGCAGCTCTGGCCCAGGATCTGGGCTTGTATGGTCTTTTGTCGCTAATCCAAGCATTGCTAAATAGAGTGAGGCTCTAGATCAAGAAGGAAGCTAAAGGTGGCTTCAAATAGTTACTGTCACCATAGCTCATCAGAAATAAGAGAGAACAGGTGACTCCTGTCTGTATTTATGATATAGTAGCTTCATTAACATGATACAAGCATTACCATTAGTTTAAAATCTTTCTGAATCATGTAAAAAGCTCTGGGAGTGATCCATAGAAAGCGTTATTTAAGGTTTTAGTAGGCCCTATTGAAAGCTTAGCAGAAAAAAAAAGTAAATAAATAAACCAATGTTACTTTTCATTTTACTCAAGATTCTCCCAAGATGGGTGTTTCTATATTAACTTCCTGGGAGGAAGAAGTTATAGATTCTAATTATAGTAAATAAAGGCAAACAACAAAAAAAGCCATTTCCAAACCTGGAAGTAGTGGTTTATCAAATGATACTTTTATCCAGACTTGACTGTCAACACACTAAAATCCAGTGAAACTGCACATTTGTTGTTTAAGGTATGTTGTTTAAGGTTCTTAAGTAAGTATAGTCGGGCATTTGGGGGAAGTGGCAGAGATCAGTGGTGAAAACAAAGACTTCAAGTGGTGACATACATTTACATATCAATATACGTGGGTATGACAAGCACAGACTTTCACACAGGTGTGTCCTTGCCTTAGATTTCATTCTACTTCTGTTTCATAGTCAGCTGCCTCTGAATAAAATAAAGCATTTTGTTTGTTTTTTTTCTCCCATCCCTCATTCAGTCCTTTCCAGTCATAGTAGTTTTACTTTGGATAGCATTAGAAAGCCCAATGCAGAAAGCTGGACTGTCTCCCAGTCATTTCATTAGGCCAACAGCTGGTTAGGATCTCACTGATACTTCCCTGGACATAGCTTTTAACTGTAAAAACAAAGCTCAGATTAAGCTAAAACTCTATCTGTACAGTTAGGCAAGGCTCGCCACCTATTTTCCTGTGCCACTTACTGGGTCACTTCTTCAGAGTAAAGACACACCACCTTAAATGGGGGGGTGACCTGGGCAAGTCCCTTGCCCCCTCAGAGGAGATGCATTCCTGGTCATATGCTTTCTGCTGCAAACATGGAGTAAAACATACCATTTTGCTGGCAGCAGTTCCTCTGCATTGTTTTCTGTCTTCAACTTTGCTGGGAAGTGTTTGCAGCTGCTGCCAGCTGTGTGCTTTCTCCTTTAGGAGGGAGGGAATTCACTGTACCCTATTGCCCATTCCTTGCACTTAAGAGGGAAGGAAAAATGTCTAGCCTTGAAACAACAGGTCTAGCCAGAAATGCAGCCTGAGCAAGTGGGCAGCTTGAGGAAACAAGTAGGACTCAAGACATAAGGAGCCTATATGAATTTCTGACACATAAAAAGCACTATGAAAAAGGATATTACAAAACCAAAAAAGTTCTATAGAGCTAGGCCATGATAATGTATCATCACACAGAACACTGCAGCCAGCAAGTTTATCTCCACAGCTGATAAAAGTCTGGAGAGCTGGTGTTTCTATTACAGAAAACTTTAGCTGTTTTGTTAGAATTTGCAGGTGTAGGATCCTCTGCAAACCTTAAGCACAGGGGAGGAAACTGTGGCACCTTTGTAAGAATGAACAACCAGCGAAGTTACAGTGTAGCATTACATGCCAAAGGCTTTACTCGTTTTGAGTTGATTCCTTCCATGCAGAAACAGGACTGGAAATATTGGGAAAGCCCCCACCTTTCAGGATGGTGTTGCCTCCAGGCCCCCCCGCCACAGGCAGGTGGCAGTGGGTGGCAGCAGGTGCTGCAACCCTGCTGCACGACTGCAGTAAGAAGTCGGTCGCACCTTACAGCTTGTCCTGCTGCACTGCCCTGCTGTCATGGCTTTTGTGCCTGAAGAGGGAGGAGTTTCCATGCCTTTGCAGGCCTGTCTTTCCATACACATGATTTAAGAGTCAGGAGTAGTTGTATATGAATTATCTAAGAATGTTCAAATTTTACAACTGTAACATAATGGTATCTTCCTCCGAGCAAAACACTTTCATAATAATGTACTTCTATAGTAGGACTACCATTTGATATAAACCCACAAACTGAGCACAAAACCTTACTCCAGGACACTAATTTTTAATATCTAAAAGTAAATTTTTCATGTTCTTTTAAAACTATAAAATATCTACCTTTGTGCTACAATTGCCAGCATTCATGAGTGAGGTTTGATATCTTCTATAACAGGCAAAGATTTTAACACATATGTAAGTGCATTTCTGTTCTTGGCCCCAATCTTAGATGCCCGGACTAGTAATAATAAAAAAAAAAAAAATTAATTGCAATAAAGGACAAAGAAGTAACCAAAAAGAGGAGCCTGACTCATGTAGAATTTCACCACAAATATAATGAGTTTAGGCACATATAAATACTGAAGTGAATGGGTACACTAACACGAATATGGTCCCTTGTTTCTGTGGGCACAACATATTGGAAAAATTATTTTAAAAACTTACCTTGCTGGCAGGCTGACATTTTGTGCCAGTAAAATACGCCACTCGGTAAAGAAATCGAGACATTTGCATAATGCTCAGGAGATAAACTGCATTTGTCCATTTACTGTGAGTAAAACCAAGTGCATATTCTCTGCACAAAATTAAGGGTCTGATTCCTGCTGCTTATAGCTGCCAGAAGAACAGGCATTTGTTTTAACTGTTATTTAAAGGCATGCAGAAATTGCAGTTGTGTAAAGATTTGCTTTTTTATGATAATTTATGCATCAGGAAACAGAACTTAATTTTCAGCTGAGTATCACTTTGTATTAGCACAGTACCCCAGCAGCAGTAATGTCCACAGTACCACCATGCAAAAGCCTGGTTTTGCTTATTGTCCCCCTTGTAGAGATGAGGGCTCTGCTGTCCCCTCACACACCACTGAGCATCATTGTAACCTGCGGTTAATGTAGCTCACTTCAGCCATCTCTGAAAAAATGCCGTTTCTCTGACTACTTCCAGGCTTCTCCTCTGGGCTTGCTGGGAGCAGTGTCTTAGCACTGGGGCTCTCTGCTGAAAGTCACGCTGAGGCATTTTATTCATGAGATAGTGGTGTCTGTTTTGCCACTAGCATCATCCTCAGCCACCTTGACTAGACATTGCTAGATCTAAACAGGCTAGTTTGAGAAGCTGGTGTTTGGCACCATAATGTATTTCACTTAATCTTTAGTCCTGAAAGGACAGTGGTCATCAGCTACTACACAGAAAAAAGTGTATTTTCTTTTAACCTTATGTTGTTACATCGCAGTATCATCTAACTTTGTTCTTTAGTTTTTTTTCTATTTGGTAGTAACAGCTATCTGCTTTACAACTGTACCCCTTTACAGTCAACTCTTGCAAACAGAACAAAAATAAAAATGACCTTGTGTCAGCAGCCACCTTACTCCATTCTGCATCTATTTCTTGGTGTGCCTGAAACTCACCTGTTTAACTGTCAAGCATGATCAATTAAAATGTCATTCCATTTTTTTCAATTTTACATCTGAAAAGTACTCTTCCTTTTTCTTGTTCCCTAATGTAAAGTGTAAGCCCCTCCTCCCTCATTCCACCTTCCACATGCCCCTCCCCTACAGCCATGACATCATTCATTTTGAACTCACTTTTGTTCCCTTCTGTAATATGGCAATACTACTCCGCAATACTGCCACTAAGAGTTTGTCATTGCCACCGCTTGTGCTGAAACTGCCCATCATGCCCTAAGCTCCTTATCACCTCCTGTTCCTTTTGACTATAAGAAGGCTTTTTAATTAAAGCTCCCAATTTTAGTTGAGGGAAAAAAATTGTCCCTGTTTGCTTGAATATTAAAAAAAAAAAAATTAACTACATGACATAAATGCTGATTTTTTTTTTTTTTACACAGATGAAGAGTTAGATGAATAATCACTCACAAGGTTGTCCATTTTATGCAAGAACAAGTAAGTCCATCTACTGACATTTTATGCTTTCTATACATGGCTTCTCCACTTCTCCCTAGCACTTGCCTCTCCTTTCTTCAGTCAAATCACAGGAATGCACAGGTTTCCCACTTGCTAGGTGGGAGGAAAGAGTGGGAAATTAGGAAGCAGTCATACTAAGAAAACAGTAAGACCAAAGTCTTACTTACATCTTAAGCTAGCTGATTCTCTTTTACCAATATCAAGTCATGCCAGCATCAGCTGTAGGATAGACGTGACTGAGAAAAACAATTGCTCTACACCACAGAATGAAGGTCAATGCCAAAAGTTGTATTTTTAGCATTATAATTTATGTTGTGGCATCAAGAGCGGCCAGCACCAAAACCAGTTTTATAACAGGCAAGAAACAAAATCCCCCAAAATGACACTTCTCTGTCTTGAAACACAGCTAGTAAAGACTGGGGCTTCTGGTGTGTTTCAGAGGTGGTGAGGATCTACTGCTCCCAGTGCAGTCAGGAAGGAGAAGCTTACTCTCTGAACATCTGTCAGAACCAACCGTGTTTCAGATTCACAAAAGAAAACTGAATTGACAGGAAAATTATTAAAGTGGCACCACAACAGGATGTCATGTGGCAGTCCTTTTCATATTTTCTTTAAATACATGTGGATTGCTAGAGTCCACAATACATTTTGAAGAGCTGTCCCAAAGTAGAGTTACGGCTTACATAGCATACCATTACTGGGCTGTTCAAATGCATAATTTTTGAAGCAGAGGGGAGACAGCACGGGTATAATATCAAACTCTCATCTTCTTTCAATGTTCTATGACAATTAAGTTTGCCAAGTCTGAAGAAATCAGGGCAGGGAACAGGCGACTTAAGAGACTGCTGTGTGGTTAGATAGAAGTATGTATGTGAAGGATCTCGGTAGAAAGAACAGATTTTGAGCTCCTATGTGATTGTATGTGCAAGTTCTTCAACGTCATTCTATGATGTTTGCATAACTTTAGGGTATTCCATCTTAAAAAATAAAGTGACTGGATCTACCATTTGTACAGCCTGCCCATCCACAGAGAGGTGAAAGAGGAAATACTGTCTCTAGCTCAGCTGCTGGAAAGGCAGAACAGATCATCAGAACAACATGAATCTTACTAAAAATAAACTATATGGTTGTAAATTAACAGTAATCAAAGTATTAGAATTTGTGCTACGGTACTGCCTTGGAGCAGAGCTGGCATTGCACACATAGGGACATACAGAGGCTGACATGTATCTTCCCCTTACCACAGGTACACTGGATGATTTGCACCGTTACCTAACTGAGCCTAGCAAAAACCAGTTGGTTTTGGTTGCTTGACTCACTTTCTCCTAGAAACCCATTACGGATCTGTTATGGGTTTGTGTGGCACGTT
>VYZV01014282.1:404903-454837 GCA_013401275.1 Pandion haliaetus | reverse complement strand
GATCCTGTGCTGTGGCTTTAGCAGATCTCACAAGCTAAGCTGAGCATGATGCTTAGCAATTGAAAAAGGAATATAGAGGGAAACCAACTGGTGGAGACTGCAGGGATGCTGTGAATGACAGACGTTCTTTTCTTTAAGACATAACAAGGAAAATGACATGATATTACTCCTAGAAAACTGGCATTATAAGTGATGCGCTTGGGAGGTTTGTTCATTGGTGGCCATTGAAGGTTGTGATGGAAATAGGGCAATAGCATTGGCATCATAGTCATACTCCAGGACAGAGTAGATGCATGGTATAAAAGTGAGGTCCTTCTGCTTGGTCTACAAGAGCTCCAAATTAGAGAATCTCAACCAAAAATACTGTGTTTTACCTCACTTGTATGGATCATGAACCATGAGTCCTGAATGAACCTTGGCCTGCCAGAAAAAGTCAGAACCTTGCTGATGCACCAGAATGAATATTCAGGTTGAAATGAAGTGAGCAATTAGAGGAGATTTGCATAGTTTCTGGTTGCATTGCATATGTCTTAGGTATGTCTAAAACCTAGATGTGGACACAGAGTTATGTAATGAAAAGCAAGACTAATGTGAGAACATGCCCTGTAGCTCTCTCTTGAATTCTTGATGACCCTTCCTTCCTGTGATTAAATGAAGAAAAACTCACTAAGACAGAAAAGATCACCCTTTTAATATGCTGTAATGTTTCTCAGTCCATCTAAGTTTAGGCAGTATGTAAACTGAAAATGTAATTGCTTTAGGAGCAAGACAGACTCTTCCTGGAGGCAATTCAGCCCACAAGAGGGGGTGAATTAACCTCCAAAAAGCCTCTCTTTCCAGTGGCTATACAGGAAACTTATAACAATTACATGCCTAATGAGGGTACTTCAGCTAGCTGCCTGCATTTAGATGGGTTGAATCAAGGTTTAGTAATTACTTGGAGTCCTTAAGCAAAAAGAGAATTGAACTTCATCAAATTTCCACTCCTAGAGCTCCCTTGTAACTATTGCAATAGCAAAAGAGGCTCATTGAATGAAGAGGAGACTGCGCCTCTTAAAAAAAAAGGGTGTCTTCCCAGATTTTTGATGTTTGAAGATGTAGGGAGTGATCCATCTGACCTATGTGAGATGTATCCTTTAGGATGAGGTGAATCGCACCCCTGTCTCCATTACTGGCTCTACCTACACAGACTGCAAAGGAAGTTTAAGTGTTAGTGACTACCTCCCATGTAGCTGTCTGCACTGGAGACATCTAACACAGAGGAATCCTAGCCTTATTGCTATTTTTCCAGGGTCTTCCTGAGCAGGGAATAAAGCATGGGATATGCCAGCTGGAGCAGGCAGTACATCTGGAAGATTTTGCAAGCTGAAATTCTTTAAGATCTGCTGAAGGCCTTCCCCCAATTCTTGCAGAGTTACCAGAAAGAGAGAGACCTCCATAAAGCAAGGATTAGGAAACTTGTTCCTCCTTTGGGGGAAGGTCCTAGTGAGATCTTGCCAACCTTCCCCACTATCAGCTTACAGGAAGGAGCAGAACTACTGCCTGGTGCCCAACGCCACCCACATATTTACTGCTGATCAGAAAAAAGCATTTCTGAAACTGCACACCCATGAATTCAAATCCTGCTTCAGACAGGATGGAGGTTTGGAAATTATCCAGATGTTTTATCTCACCTCAGCAGGAAGGCTTCTTTAGAGAGAAAGGAAAAGCTTAACAACTGAGAAATTTTCATCCCTTTCTTATCTTCTGATAGGCTCAGCCAGCAAGCCGAATCTTGAGAATTTAGAAGTTTATGTCCCTGACCAGATTAAATATGCCTTGGGCTATTAAATGAACCAGAGTGGCCCAGGTTTGGGTGCAATGTTACGTATCTATCATGAATCTGTTTTTTTCTTCCTAATTTGCACTTTCTTTTTGTTTACACCTGTCACTTGGCACCCTCCTACTCTGAGAAGGTGAGGATCTGGGTCCGTAATTGTAACCAAACCAATTTCAGACAGACTTAGGCATTGACATGTGGTTGTGGCACACAGAACTCCTGAAACACCTGGGACTCAAAGTGCACTTGAACTTTGCTTTTCCCTTTTTCTCACATTATCCATGTTTACATCTCATCTTCTATGAATCCTGGCAAAATTGGGCATTAATGGTAAGGAAAGACCTTAATATACCTTCATTAAAAGCACTGTGCTGGCCTAACTCAGTTGTTAGTGGGAATCTGCTGACCACCAAAAACCAAGAGTCCTTCCTCAGTATGAGAAAAGATGCTAGGAGTTCACTTTAGCTTAGGTCTCCAACCCAAGCTGAAAGCTGTGGGAGACCTTGACCTCAGCCAACAGCAAATACTTTATCTGCTTGCTCTCATTACCTGGAAAATCTTCTTGGCATGATAGTCATCAACTTCAATGTTCACTTCTTTCAGGAAGTTCTTGAGCTCTTTTAAGCTCATCTTGTTGTCTTTGTTTTTATCAGCTTTCCGCAGGCAGGTATGAATCCAGCTGCAGGATGATGTAAGGAAATCTTTCCAGGTCAGTGCCTAGCCTAAATACCACCCTTCTGTTGCCCATGGCAGGGGAGAAATATCTTCTAAAGACTCTGAACCACCTCTCCAGCTGCTGTACTTCAGCATGCTACCACTGAACAGCTTACATCATCTGACCTTCTGCTCTGAAAGAGCAAAATGGTGCTTTGGGAGAAGCAAAATGCGCTGTAATACAAGCAATCGTGGCCCAGGAGAAGCTTTTCACCATCTGGCCAATCTCTTTACCCATGACCATCTCTTTACCCTGCAGGAGTTTCTGGCGTGGAGCTTGGTAAACCCATTGTTATGGATTTGATCAATATTCAGTATATCAAGGTGAACACTCAACAGACATTCTCCAAAAGAAGCATTAATATTAATCTTTGGACTCACCTTCAGCTTCCGTATTTTTTTACAGTTTTCTGCCTGTATGCCTTAAGAACTTTGTTGTGAGCAGAATCAAACCAAACTTTGTGGGTCTTGGCTCCCCCTCATGAAATGTACAGGTTCTATTACTGTATCACAGTGTGATAATAGTTCATAAGAGCTTGGTTCATAATAATTCCAGTGTATCTAAGGATCTGGAGTAATTACTATTAAAAAATGAGCTTTTTTTATGTGATGCCAGATAATTTGAACTGGGTCTCCCATGTTCTTTCAGTCTCTTGGGAAAATAATGTTAGGCAGATGAGATACCTTAGAGTTTTAAACAACTAACGCATGCTTTCTGCATCATGGAACTGACTCTCTCTAATTTGCTTTACTGTCAAATAAGAAAGGTCATCCAGAAAAATCTCTTATTTTTCAATAAAAAGATTATCAAAGTAACAATTAGATCTCCAGGAATATAACCTTCCACATCTTGCATAGGAAGCGTTGCTTCAAACTCATTCTAAAAAAATCTTTAAGCAGAGTAAAACTTAGGATTAGCAAATACCAGCTGAGGCATAAAGTACCATAATGTTTTAACTGGGCCTTTCAAAATAACCCCAAAAAAGGGCATTAACTGACAGCCTTAGGGACTGTAGACATAACCCTGAAACAGAGTATTCACCACAGCTACCACTGCATTCAAATATTTCCGAACTATGGAGGTATGTGTAAACTGAAAGTATTGTTTGTCTCATGGAAAGTTGAACTTTCTGTCTTTAAAAATCTTGGCAGGTGCTACACAATGACCTCACACCGCATCCGTCTTAGCCTGGTAATATTAATATTCCCCTTCTTTAGACATGGAAACCAAAATAAAGAGAGGCTACAGTTCCCCAGCTCCCAGGGACACACCAGGGCCCTGAACCAGGGTCTAGCTTGGACTGATTTTTCCCAGAAAACAAAGTTCAAGTCATAAAGCTCCCATGTGCAGAGGATGTTCTGCTGGGAGCATAACACCATCCACTCTGAGGTGGAGAACACCCCTTCTACCAGCTGTGCTCCAAGAGCATCTGCTCAGCATGTCAACATGGTGCCAATGGCAGTGCCACCCATTCATACCCATTCCCTGCACCTCAGCTCCCCTTCACAGCCTTCCCTAAAAATAACGGACTGGAGTAACATGCAACTTTAGTGAGCCAAATGGAAATCCAGTCTGCCATGGCCAGAGGTGAGCAGCAGGGTTGGATAATGCTAACTGTGTGTAGAAACTACTCTTTTTGCTCTAACCACCGAAAAAAACCACCTTTTTTTAAAAGTCTGCAGACATTTCCACTGATCATGAGCACCTAGAGTTCATGCACATATCCAAAGTCAACTCTGGAAGGCAATATGTGGGCAGCAAATGCATCTGCAAAAGAGTATGCCCAGGTCCTGCCTGTGAATGGAGGATGCTTTCCTGTTATATCCTTTCCAGGGAGGCTGAGCAATGTGGGAGGGAAATCAGAGAGCCCACCAAGAGCACAAACACACAGTGGGCCCTCTCACTGCAAGGACAAGCAGCAAGAGAGAAAAAGGAGACGACAGACAACTGGGGCCTCAGCCTGTTGTTTCAGCAAACAGCAGCATTCAGTCCCCAAAACACCCAAACTCCCCGTGCATCTGGATCCCCTCAGGTTTGAGATTGCTTAGAAGAGCTGGATGAACTAAGCACTTCAGCTGAAATTCTTCTCATCTGATACAAACATCATTTTTGCAGCCCTGGTTGTGGGTCTTCCTTTCACCTTACGCACCTTTTTGGGCCTGGGTGGATTAGGAAAAAGCTGTTCCTATTCCCGTATACATCTGGAGAGAGCCTGCTTCCTGCCTTTTGTTTTTAAAGGATCTGCCAGCTCCAGCACTACCAGCTTTCTATTAGAAACCAAAGAGGGATGACTGAAACTATCTGGCAGATATCCCATGAATGTGCTCAGAACAGAAATGCTGCAAAACTTCTGGTAAGTGCTTTCCCACCAGAAGAAAAGCTCATACATAAATCCCAGAATTGAAGCAGACGGTGCCACACTACTCAAATGAAAAGTCCCCTGTATTTTGTGGTCTAAAGTCTTCCCTGCACACATACCTGCAATATTTGCTAAATAACCTATGCCAGCTTGTTGCAGGGTTGAATCTGAGGCTTAATAAATAAGCACTGTATGTATAAGAACATCAGAAGTACTCATCAAGCATGTGGGAGTTTTATCTTTGTGGGAATATAGGACTGGAAAGCACACACAAGACATTAAATGAAGTCCCTTGCTACCACAGGCAACTCCATCATGTTATAAACTGAACAAACCCCATCTGAAACTAGCAGGGTTTTTGCTTTCAATACTTGTTTTCAAAATCTTGCACATTCCTTACTTGCTTTGCAAGGTTTTGGAGGCTGGAAAAGATACACTGCAAGGCAATTCTCCAATCGTGGGGGACAGGCAGGGCACCCAACACTTCTCATCTACTGACTCTTCCCCTTCTGTGCTCACAGATGTAGAGAACACTTGTGAGGTTTAAGGAAGATCTGAGTAAGCCCACGCTGCCAAGCAAACCCAGTGAAGACAGACTAAATTTAAAATCCCAGGCTTTAATTAAACTTCATCAAATTTCAAATGAGAAATCATGCTGTTCTGTAATTCCAGGTTACGTTAAATGGCCTGAGACAATCCCAGATTGGAAGCCAGCACTGCACAGTAATTACTCTTCCAGAAATACAGCTTGCCTACCCACCCTATTTAGCTTTGATTCTGCTTTCCAAAGACAGAGAGGCACTTTTCCATGCTGGAAATTTACAGCCTTCTTCCCTTGCAAATGTCATTGTTATTTTCCCCCCCTTAGCAATCTTGTCTCTTCTTATGGAGAATTTTTTCAGCAATATATTCAATTTGACACGCTCCAGGGACAACTTTCTGTAGCCCAGATTTTCCCCACACACTGTTGGGTGGGAGAAGCCTTCACATTTAGAAGGAAAACTGCCAGGATGCAACATTTCCAACAGCACCGAAGTTTCAAGATTTCAACTTGTCTAGGGACTGCTCCCTACCACCATGGACACACAACTGATAACACTGCTGAGGAATGACTTTACAGCCTAGAGCTGGAAAAAACATCCAAAAAGACACCCATAGTGCAGGAGATAAACACAGCATCACACACACATCAGAACTAATGGAGTCTGATTCCTTTAAATGAACAGCACTATAGTTGTGCAAGTGCTTATTAGACTGCAGAGAATCCACAGAAGAGTAAAGCCTGATGAAAGCTCAGCTTTTATGTGCCATCTTCTTCATCATCAGTACAGTATTAGCCAGCAGGGAACCCACATGGAGCAAAGCCTTGACTGAGGGCAAGACTCCCTGGTGCTGGCTCAGGCTCAGATTTCAGCTTTGTGATTTTCCCCAGCTGAGGATTTTGCATCTCCCCTCCTCTCCACAGATGCTTTGATGTTGAACAAGGCATGAAGCTCACACAGCCTTCTCTCACTGAAAGCACTATCTGGTTTCCTCGCTGATAGCTGGATGCCTATCTTTGTGAAGCTTAATGGAACTTCATATTTTATGACTGCTGTGGCTCTGTCAAATCAGGGTGAAATCAGCCAACAGGTTCATATGTCACAGTCAGGGCCTCAGACACACAGCGACTGCAGAAAATCCATCAAAAAGTGCACCCACAGGTATTCTCTCTTTTTACCTGGATGTGAGACCTGTGGTCATAACGCATCTTATTGAGTGAAACGCAGCCCCAGGGAAAGTTCTGTGTGAATTCAGCAGAGCCAGGATTTCACCCAATAACTAACTCACTCCTCATTTCACAACTAATTCACTCTCCTTTCCTGCTCTGCTACTTTTCATTTCCGATATCTGCGTTGTCACTACAGCAATTGCAAATTCTTTCAGGGCAAAACTCCCTCCCATGCTGAGGCAAGTAAGAAATAATTTCACTAAAGTCAGTGGAGCTACCCCAGGGTAAATTTGACAGTCAGAAGAGAAGAATCAGTTCCCTCGCCTTGTATTACTGAGAAACATGACAAATAGCACAGGCTTTTTATGCCTTGCCAAGAAGTGCCTGTCCTGGAGTTTACTGCAATGCAAGTGAAACAGACCCCTAAAGAATACAAAAAATAATGATTGTTTTATCTGGAGCTCCCTGAAAGAGGCAATTCTTTGCTTAAGGAGCTATGTGAAGCCTGAATCCACTCTTGCTTGTATCACTGTAAAACAGGGGAAAAAAGCACTGGAAACCAGGGAGTTTGCCCGGGTGCACAATCAGTGTCAGAGAACTGAGTGCCCAGGGCCAATAGGAAGAAAAGGGGTTAGTCTACTGTCTCCACCCACAGAGAAAGACAAGTGCATCTTTGTCTGTGATTAATCACTTTATAAGGCAAAGGATACTGTTGAAGTTTCTGTTTCTGGTTCATGGAGTTGCTGTGGGCTATGATTTTCCCAAGGCCAGAGATCCAGTGGTTGGCATCATCCTCTGAACTTGCTATGAGGTCCAGGTTTTTCCGCTGGTCTTTGAAAATGATGGAAAAGCAGCGATACTCTGGGACATCCTTGGCGTATTTTTCCATACCTTCTGTTTTATGGCCTGACCTCACATCCCGAATATCTTCAATGGAGACTGTGGAAAGAAAGCAGAGCCTGCTGTCAGCAGGGGTTCAGTCAGCCTCATCTCTACTTGGTGAGGGTTATTAAGAAATTACTCTTTCTCCTTTTCCTGCAACCTCTGGAGGATTCCCTTCCCTTTCCACCCTTCCCCAACCTCTGGAGGATTCCCTTCCCTTTCCACCCTTCCCCAACCTCTGGTACTAAAGAAAGCTCAAATCAAAAGGAGCAGAAAGAGTGAGAAATTTTAAAAGGAAAAACTCTTTCCCCGTGTTCTTTATTTAACAAAGAAGCAGAATATGCACTAGATGCCGTACTGTGATATCATGTTTATGAGATACAAATCACTGCTGAGAGTTTGGTTCCAGTCCTTGGAGCATCCCTGTCTTGATCTCTGCCCCCATCTGAGAGTGGGGAGAGTGGAGCTGTGCCTCCTTGTGAACATCACCTCACAGGAAAATGAGAGGTGACTTCAGTAAGAGGAGGACAGGGACCAAAATAGTTATTTAGTTTGCAAAAAAGTGAGAAGGTAAATTTTAAAATCCCATATACTCTTCTCAGTCACAGTAGTGTAAATTAGGGAGGCAAAGACCAAAGCTTCAGAGCAATTTGGTGTCACCCCTGTCAAGGGTAGGCTTGATCCTCTTTACTGTAAGAAAGCAAAATACTGCTTTCAAGATCATCCTTGCCCATTTCCATCCCTGCCCCTCAGCTAGTGGAAATGAGCCCTGAAGTCGCACCAAGTTTGCAAAATGCACGCACAAGGCAATCCAGAAAGAGTGATGCATTCAAGAGACTATGTTATTAAACAAATGTAAGTAACGGAGACACCCTTACATTGCCTCTGAGAGCATGCAGGTGCCCTCAAACTGTGCTGAAATCAGACAAGCTCCCAGCAGCATGCACACCCTCTTTTTGTCTTTCATGGGCCACTTAATACATCTACAAAGGGCTGAGAGGAAAAGGCAGAAACTGCTTAATCACATTTGACTGCCGAGAAACTTAACATTCAAGCAGGGATGGCACCTACACACAATAAATGGCAAAAATGTTTGCAAACAGTGTTGGGGTCCATAACCAAGAAAGTCTTATTGCATTTTCTTGGGTGGGAGACAGACCCGTTAACATTTTGCATACATCTACCGATACCATCTTGGGGCACACATAGAAAAGGCAACACATTTGAGAGATATTCAGCCATCTTCTATAACAAGCATGCCAAAAAATAATCACAGGAATGGTAAAAATTATTCCCTGTGTCACAGATGTGTTAGATGGATTTTATTTGTGCTTATCTTGAATGAGCTTTGTGGAAAAGCAGTCCATGAGTGTGAAATATCCCCACTGTTTAGCTGAACAGGAAAAACTTGCCTTTAAACACCCATTTTATCCACTCCTTCCTTTAAATTGGTGCAATTCCACCATGTGCCCAGTTCATTCAAAGTCAACACTGCAGAAAAACACAACTCAGTATCCACCCTGCCCATTTTTTGCACAGCTGCCCTGGGATCATCCAAAAATCATCAGGTGCTCATTAGAGTTTGAAAACTTTCCTTTTTTCCCAGAGCAGTCATGATAACCGGGGTGGGGGGGGAACCAAACCAAAACCACCCAGAACTTCAGTCTTCAAAAATCAGTGACTTTCCAAAACCAACACTTGACATTTGCTTTAAATTCTCACCACATGTTGGGGTGGTCAAACATCTTCAACAGCACTTTGCTGGTTTGGTTCCTATACAAGAGCATACCATGAGGACATTCTTAGGGCTGGCAAAGCTTCTCCCTGACAATTATGAGCAATTATCTTTGTGTGGTCTTTTATTATCACTTCATAAAGGCCAACAGTTGATCAGTCTGAGGTGAGGGCAGGAAAAGGTTGGGTTGGGATGGGCTGCTGTGGAATTACATTATCTGGCCAATTTACCGTAGAGTGAAAGTTTATAGGTTTGAGTACTAAAACCATCCTTGAAAGAAAAGGGTTGCAATTCTCTTGCCGCTGGGCTGCTAATGGAGAGCCTTGCTGGTGATATTGCCCATTAACTAGGACATTGGGCAAATGATAGTGATTGTGCCTTAGGTAGAACTACACCTTTAATGTAAAGGATGCTATCGCGTCTGGATGGATTCAGTTCAGTCAATAAGTCTAAAGTTTAGTTAGGCTCCTTTTGCAGCCAATGGGAAAAAAAGAAGCTTTTGGAACACAAATGTTCTGTCCTATTTAGACAAAAACTTTAGAGTAAGATAAATCATACCCTTAATCCACAGCTACAGTGGACCCTCGATCAGAAATTAAGTCCGGACTGAGCATCTCAGATGCAGATGTGTGCCATACAAATAGTCCATAAGTAGGTGATTCTCCTCCACTCCCAGTCTCTTCTGGTTATGGCAACACAAGTGGAAGGATCATCCTGTTGTACCTCATCACCTGCCAGCTGCTCACTACTGCTTGGTTCATAAGAGTTATTGCCCCTTCAGAAAGGCTAGCTAGTCTGTTAGTGCAATCAATCCCTAAATTTTGGGTTGGCAACGACCTAGTGTTTCCAAGACTAGAAAATCTGATGTTAAATATTGGAAATTTAGAACGGATTCTTTGGAACCCATTATCTGGCAAAGTGAATCCACTGGAAAAGAGAGCTGTGTGGGAGGAAAAAAAGATTGAAAACCTGTGTCTGGAAGGGCTGGCTTGATCTCTTTGGGGTACGCTGAGAAGAGGATGATAGAGGGCACAGAGCTCCTCAATGCAGAAAATGTACAAGGAAGGCTGAAGAACAGGATTGGTGTCTACTGTAGCCACACAAGGAGAGAAACTACCAACGCAGAAACTGTTAAAAAAGCAGGGTGAGGGAGGACACTTTTTAAAGCTTTCCATAGCTTGGTCATGTGTACTGCTTCCATCTATCAATAAAAAAGCTGAAGCTAAAGGAGTCAGCCCAAGCCATCTGCAAATGTTATCTCTTTTCTGGAAAATCTTAACCCAGCATGAGTACATTATCAGCTGTTCCCAGACAGTGAGCATACTGTATTAGCAGTCCCAAACTAACTGTGTGCTCAGCTAAGCTATCTGCAAGGAGAAAACAGAAATAACTAGGAGACAGAGACATTTCACAGCAGAGGAACACTTAGAGCAAATACCCATCAATCACGTATTCCTGCAACCTCCCTGTTCCTTCCCCATCACGCCACAGCAGGGAGGTAACCACAAGCAGAAGAGAATCTGGAAAGTTTGCATCTACTTCTCCTGAGTGTTTACGTCTGCTGAAGAGGTGGTTTGTGTAAAGCCCAAAACACGAAGCACAACACAAGGAAGCTTGTGTCCTTCCTGGCCTCCAGACATCAAGTCAAACAGGTTACATCCTGGTCAGCCTTCCTGGCTGCTGCGGATGCTGCTCGGCCAGTGCCACAGCTGAAGGCTCCCCACTGACATGGACATAGAGCAGCATTCCCTGGAGCCAGTGAAACTACTCCTGTCTGAACTAGTCTCAGGGAGATGCTAAGAACTTTCTTTTTAATCCTCCTTTCAATTTTCATCACTGGATACTGCCTTTGTCCTCCTCTGTTGCTAATTCTCAGCCCTTCTCCTGTTTCACCCATGGCATTAGCAGGCAGGTATGAGTCAGGCCTGCAGGATGCAGGAGGCCAGTTTTGACAGCCATGATGTTTTCACGCAACCAACATGTATCTTTTGATTTGGATTTCTCTCTCATGGCTTTCAAGGAGCTTGCTGTTACACTTGCAAGCTCATCTCCTCACGCAGAAGGAAGAGAAACACCTCTCAAAGGAAAACAAAAGCTGTGATTCACACTGATGTGCCTGTAACCAGTCTTAGAGAGTCTGCAAGTACCTAAGTCCAAAACAGTGACCCGCAAAACCTTGCTGAGCAGGTGCAGAGCCTCACCTGTGCCTCTGCCTGACCCAAAAGCTCCCCCGTGCCCCAGAAGTTAGTTCCTTCCTTCAAGTGGCCCCTGCCCAAAAGGATTCCCACCTCCCTCCAGCAGGACCTGGGCTGGCCTGACCACCCTCCATGAGGTGCCCTCAAACACACCCCAGTGCAAGGATTTCAGCCCTATGTGCATGTGGAAAGGGGATGGCTGTTTGTGTGAGAATCATTCCTGCAGGAAGCAGTAGGGAAAGGGACATAAATTCAATCTCCCCATCACCCTACAAGCTGTAACCCCAGAGCTTCCAGGCTTCAGGAGTGCATCTGAGTCACATGCATGCACTACAAACTATTGGGCAGCCAAAAATACAAGTGTTGAAGAGCCAGAAGGACAAGCCTGACAATGTGCTTAATGAGTAAAACACTTGTCTGAGAGATGAGCCCTGGCCACTGGCCTCTCCCTCTCTTCTCCCATCACTGCTCCTCAGGTGAAATGTCCGGACTGTGCTGGGAGTATGGACAGTAAAACACTTTGGTAATCCTAAAGAATACAGGGGAGGGAGGAACGAAGGCAGAGAGCAGTCATCCTTTGCCTTCCTCCTGTTTGACAGGCAGCCCTTTGAGAGGAGATATTTTGTCAAGAGTCTAACAGAAAAGAGTGAGAACAAGGAATTTAACCCGCATCTCCTGCAAACCACTGAGCATGAGAAGGAGGACCAAAAGGCGCTTCTCTTTCCTTGTGCCTCTGCTGAGAAAGAGGGAGAGAAGGGTCAATGTACAGACACTCAGAGGCACTGCCAGAACAGCTGTTCTTGAGTTACTCATGAGGGGAGGGGGGGCAGTTTTTTCACTCTGGGGGAAATACTCTTCAGATCCTTTCCCTTCCTTATCCTACCTCCCTGTCATTAACAAGCGATCTCTGCAATGTGGCATTCAGTCACGCTGAATTACTCCATCCCGCTCTAATTGTCTCAATAAGTCACTTCTATTTACTGTCAGGAAATGCAGATAAGAAATGCACTCAGCTGTTAATGGTTTGCACCATATTTGCACACAATACTGCATGTCTGCAGAGAGATCAGACCTTCACCAGCTGCAGCTCAGCCGGGCTGGCTTAGCATCTTGTCAAGAACAGATGAAAGCTGCTACCTGACCCCAGAACTGCCCTGCCAGCCAGGATGGCTGCAGCAAGACTACATGAATTTCACAACACACTGAGCACGTAGGGCAAACCTGCACTGCATGCTGCTTCCCGCTTTGGTTTCACCCCAGAAAAAGCAGTTTAGTTGATTTCAGTTTCACCATAGGTGGCTGAGGCTAATGGCCAAACGCAGTTGGGATCAGGACCTTTGTAATCAGCAGGAGCTGGAGCACTGTCAGCTCCCTGGGCCCGGAACACCAGAGGTTATCCATCACTGTCATCCCTGAGGGATGCTTTAATATGATTCAAGGGTGGGCTTAGCATGAGCCCCACTGTGCTGTGCCTTCTTAGCCCTGACCGCATTGCTCTTTCATCTCCCTACACGTGAATTACTGTAGGCTCCAGCTGCTAATTCCTCATCCATTCTCTTCTCTCCCCCTCCACTGACTTGCTCAGCTCATTGTTTTAATATAAGTCTTTACCCAATCTTTCTGTCTACCCATCAATACTTGGGGCACTGATGTAGAGTGATCTCTATTTACATTCGTTCCACACATCACAACCAGAGCCCTGCAAACTATTTCTGCAACTAGTTCCTACTTCTCCTGCCGTTACAGTGCCGCTAAATTTGGATCTAAGGCTCTCAACACTTCTGTCTTTGCATTTAACATATGCTATGGAGGTCAATATTTGCCAGCACACTGCCTGTGATGAAAACTGTCCCAGCAATGCATGTGGTGGCCTGATTCAAAATTAAATCAAAAAAACAGGCAGCTCTGCATTTGAAATGACTTGTTTTATGGGTTGAGTGATTTTGATAAAAACTAATGAGACCAACAGACAGACAGTTTTGTTTTCACAGCTGACGGCTGCCTTGCATAACACATTCACATCAGCAAATATTTTTCCAGGGACAAATACATGTCTGACCATGAAGCAATGATTCCTAAAGAAACTGCCTAACCAGCTCCAGAAGGAAGGTGTTGGTGCAGTCAACTGCCTGCTGCGTATATACAGGCTGCTGAGAGTTTCTGTTGACTTTAGGCGCTTATCAGGAACAATTTAAAGTTTTCACTTTTTAACTGCAGCAAACACAGAGCAGTATCACATCCTTTCTGTTGTTCTGCAAGCAAGTTCAGGGCATTAATTCAATGGAGTCAATCGTTCATTCTTCCACAAAAATGGCATGGTATGTTCATTGCATGGCATTTTAAGGGTATTCCTAAATTTCACAGGAACTCAAAAATGAAGGACAAAGCTTCCTGCTGAACACTGGTAGTAGGCTACAAACATAAAGTTTTTGTACTATGTTTAAACCATACAAAAATATCCTATAATTGGGTTAGAAGTCAGAGGAACTGAAACAAATTGTGTGCATTTTTAATAGTAAGGATAATTAATCATTAAATAAAAATATCAATTTAAATAATAATACAATCGTCACTTGCAACATTTAGTTATGCAAGTGAATTTAGCTCACCTCTGTAAATTGCTCCCAAAACTAATTCTTTTAACCAAAATACAGAAAAAACCCCCAACAATAGTAGTTCTTATGTAAAGCTTTTGGCCAGAAATCGAAATACTTCAGCCAAAACTCCTAAACTTTTTTCTTGACTACACAGTTTGTGACTCAATGACGCACCCCCAGTGACTCATCATCCTTGGTGCAGTGTGGGAAGCTCACTTATGGCTGTCATGGGAAACGTCATCTCCCTGAGCCTCCAGCAGAGAAAGAGTGCAGGAGGTAGCAAAGCACCAGCTTCTCCAGTGCTCCACTGTAGCACTCCTAAATCCAAACAACTCATTCAGTCTTTTCCTTCTGGCTTTGAATATTCTGTTTCTCCACCAAATGCTCAAAAGGACATTTCACTGGAAAGTTTTCAACCATCCCTACAAATCCCCAAATTCAGAGAGTTTTTAAAGATATTGAGTGTGGCTTAAATGAGCTCATGCTAGGATTTCAGCTGGTTTTAAGAAAATACTTTCAAAAATTTATTTCGCTGAAAGCAGCGCATACCTTTTTTCTCTTTTTTTCACGTAGATGAGACCTAATATTTGACCACAGCTCAACAAGACAGTGTTATGGACAGGCCGCTGCTCTTTGAACACAAGCCCCTCTGCCTCCTTTGGCTCCCCTCCCTCCCACCATAGTGATGCTCAGGAGTGAACTAGCTCTGATTGAAGTGGCTGTTCACCAGCCCCCTTGCGCAAACCCTTTCTTTGCCCCAAAACTGTTAATCCTGCTACTTGAACCCTGTTGTCTTGGCCCCAGGGAGAAAGCTGTCCCATGTGTAAAAGCCTCATGGGCCTAAGAAGCATCCACCCTGACCATGGCTATAACAGAGAGAGAGAGAACAGATAGCAGCAGTGTGTTTAAGGGTCCAGTATGCAGCTCAGACACAGGATGTAGCAGGTTATAGTGAAAATGGATTCTTAAAGCTGCTTTTGTGCAGCCCTTCATGTCCAGCACTCCTGTGTTTCTGTGGGAGCCGATGAGAGAGTACACACAGGACATAACATGTATGTTGGAAAACTGACCACTTAAGATGTTTCAAGGGCTTTTGGAAAAAAACTGTTCCCTTGGGACTAAATGGAACACACTGAAAAATAATGGATTATGGATAATAAGGAAAAAATGGATTAGGTGCTACTTGCATAGAAACCATATTGGAATGGCAGCCTACCCCCCAAAAAGCCCTGTGGGCAATAGAGCTATCAAGACAGCATCCAAACTAAATTTCTCGTTGTTTAAAATAAAGACAACAAAGGAAGGTACTGGTTGTACCCCATGTATCTGATCCAGGCAACATCTGTGCTTGTGACAACCCTGTTATGTTGGATTTTTTTAACTTCAAGCATCTAAGATTCTTCTGTCTACCCTTGGCAGTCCCCAGTTTTATCTATTAGACACCACCACACAATGGTTTACAAATAGCTTTTCTGCATGATTATAAGAACAGTAACAGGAAAAACAGGAAACTGTCCAAACAAAAACATAACCCTTACTGTACCCAGACTTTGCTCCTTTGAGGTGCCTCCATCTGCTTGCTCTCAGCAATGCTACAGATAAGATTAGACCTAAGTTTCCATTCTGCTCATTCTTTTTCCTTCCTAAAAAAGGCAGCTTATCTGCAGTTTTAGAAAGGCTTTGTACTGGAGGGCAAAGTTACTGTCTGTTAACAAGAAAGGGTGATCCTCTGGGGAGACTCGCCTTGAAGTCGCTGATTTTGAGTATCAAATCATGACCCTGCACTCTTCCTCTGCCTTTTGATTACCTACACACACCGGAACAAATGAGAAGCCTGCCAGAGGACACAGCATTAACCAAGGGTAATCATCTCTATAGCTAAACCCAGAGCAGCCTGGTGAAGTCAAAAGCTCAAGAAACAAACACAAACCCAGCAATCACTCTGAAAACTTGGGGATGGAAGGTCTCAGAGGACCAACAGAGGAGAAAGGCATGGGAAAACAGCTGTCCTTGGCATTATGGCTAGGGAGTGGGCAGGTGTCAGTCCAGTACTCATCTCTCTGGTTGACTTCCAGCTTGAGGTGCATCCACACCACCTGTTGAAAGCAGCCCCAAGGTGGCTCTCCAACCATCCCAAAAGCTTGCACCACAACTGCTGGCACAGCTTCACATCCTCCCAGGAGTGTGTGGAGGACAGCCTGCCCTGGCATGCTTGGTAGGTCAACCTGGCACCAGGCATGCTGCCGTAGCCATCTGGCTGTACGGGTGCAAAGCTGGAGCCCTGCCAGACCTTGCTTTTTCAGAGCAGCAAGGACAAGCTCTGCCTTGACTGCCTTGTCTCTCTTCCTGCTATCCTGATGACAAAAAAAAGAATCTTTCTCTGGGGAAAGTTGTGCATGCATGGAGACCTTATGGAGCATACATGTGGGTGTGAGTCAGTAGGCAATATTACTCCATCTTTACTTTGCACTGAGGACACTCCCAGGGCACAGCAAGTTCTCCTTCCTGCAGTGGCACTGCCTCCATCTCCAGCAGTGTGGCAACGTTGGTTGTGCCAAGTTAGCAAAGTGTATCTTGAGCGCTGTAAATCCACACCCATGCAGACACACTCCCAGCCTGTACCCAACACCCAGCTCAAAGGATTCGATCTTGCTGCAGGGCTCTTACTGCAGCTCAGTATATAAAAAAGTTACAGTTCCAACAGCTCTCCATGCCACTGCCCCAGCGATGGAGACAATAGGTTCAACCAGTGCTTCTCCAAGCAGACATCAAGGTTCTGGAGCCACAGCACAAGGACCCCCTCCCATTTACTTCAGAGGACTAGGTGGGGTCTGGGCTGTTGCTGAAGATGCTCTAAGCCCCCATAATTTGCAAACTGCTGGCTCAGAGCAGAGGAGAGAAAGCTCTGAAAGTCATTCTTCTCCATTCACGTCCTTATTTGTTTTATAGCAAGACATTATCTGGGAAAGGACTTTGCTTTTATATGGGAAAGAGCTCAACAGAGCAGGCATTCCTAGGGAGCAAACATTCACTAAGGTCTCTGCATTTGTTGTTGTTATCATGGGTTATCGCATCGGTACCTAAACAGCCCAGCTGAGCTCAGGACCCTGCCATGCTGGGCATGTAAACACACAGTAAGGGACAGCCTCCAATCCAAAGCCTTTCATAGCTAGATAGAGGAGAAAGGAAATTTGTAGGGAAGGGTGCACAAAGAGATTAAATGAGGTGCCCAAGGTCATGTGAGAAGAGTGTGACCATCAGGGTTATAAACCAAACATACTTTGCCCTGCTACCTTACCCCTCCTACTGTAAATCTTATCACTGCTTGTAGGAGGTGGTTATTTTGGAAGACCCACACTTCATTTAGTTAATTGTGATTGCTACAGAAAAAATTGTGTAAATAACATAGGCAGCATGTTCTACATTTCAACATGCCATAAAATAAATTCCATGTTATTAATTTACCTCCTGGCTTTACAAGACTGTGATGACTAGTGACAGAGAAATATGTCAGAAAAATACCAAATGAGAAGAAAAAACAGATATAAACAGATATATCACACCCTGACCAATCTTATTTTGACTGCATAATTGGGGTCCTGGTCCCAATTATGGCCCCAAGCTGGGTGATCCTGGCACAGAATGGTTTTCCCTGAGACCATATAATGGTGCCTGTCGTATCTGGACTTTTTAGAATGGGCCAGATTCTGAGTTTCCAAGATAAGGATGAGAACAGACTTTCCTTCCCAGAGATATCACCTGCCAGCCCTTGGGTCTCCACATCTCTGTGGTTTCCTTGTGAGGCTTAAATGCCAGCCTTCCCAGTGGCTGCAGGCAGAAAAGTGTCATGGCAGAGCCCAGATCAACAGCCCAAGCACACCATACCACACTGCAGATGCTCAAGCTATGTCTCACACTGAGCACTAGGGCTCGGGCACCTGAGTAACCTGAACTCTTGCTTTGGGGAGAAAACGAGCCAGGCAGGGCTGCTGAGACCAGCACGGCCCACCCCACAATGATCTTAAGCAGTAGCTCACGAGCTTGGGAAATGTGGCCATTCCTGACATGGCGGATTCCTCCCAGCTGTCTCTGGAGTTGACAGCATCACCCAGTTTGTGTGTTACAGGAGGTATGAATGATCTGGTCTCATTGCTCCATGCCTCACCTCCACACTGCAAGCATAATGGTCCTGGTTCACCCCAAGCACCTCTCCCCACAGTGCCCCATGCCTATGACGAAGCAAACTTTACTCACAGATCTGCGACTCTGGAGACCTCAGCACCTTCTTCGATTCCTGCCATATGGTTTTGCAGTCCTCCTGGAGCTTATAAAACCGCTCCTTTCTCCAAGAGCCTGACTTCACTTTTAGCAGCTGGCTGCCTTTCAGGAGGAACTTGAGATCCTTGTCATCTTTCAGGCCTGCAGAGAAACAGTAGTGGTAACGTTTTAAGAGTCAACTCAAGAAATTATGCTCATAGGATCTTCCCTTCCAGAAGACACAAATCACAGACATAGATAGACCACTGCAGTACAGCCAGGTCTGGGGAGGACAGCAGAGCAGAGAGACCCAGAAATCTGCCACACCACACTTTACGCTCACAAAAGAGGCTGGAGCCTTGTAGATTTCTTAGACTGAGTCCAAAGACTTTTGTACTATAATTCTCAGGTGGCTTACAAACATAAAATAACTTCTTCCCAGCAAATATAGTCTAATGTTAGGATGCAAAAACTACAACAAAACCAACAACATAACAGTAAAAGCAGAGGAAAAAAAGTTGTATAACTTGTAATTGGAGTACTGTCAGGAACTTTCAAGTGATTTCAAATCTATTCTGTGATAAATTTCCTTTGTGAAAACAGGAATACACAAAGATATCTCCCTTCTCTGGCAAGCAGTCCCCTCCTGTCCATATGGGAATTTTGAAGATCAGTGTCATGAAGCTTAGGACATACAGAGATAAGTTTGGTGACAGGCAGCATCACATCAATAAGGTAGCAATAAGGTAACAACCATGCTCTCCTCATTGCCCAGCTAGCATCCGAGAGGACCTTTGTCTCTTACCCTACTAGGCCACCACAATGCCAAGTAATGATAACCAGACCTTCTGGTTCCAGGAACTTCAGATTTCACATCTTAGCCTAGATTCAGGAAGGCACATAGGCATCTCGAGAGGCAACAGGCATCTACTGAGACTTTGAAAATATAGATTTGGCATTCTACATGGTTTTGAATGTCTCAGCAGTATATGATTTCCACATACCTAAATACCTTGGAGAATCTGTCCTCAAACCAACCATTAATTACAGATCTGGAGCGTGTGGGCTGGGGAGGGAGAGAGCATGAAACATGAGAAACACATCCTGGGCTTTCGGTAATAGGCACCTTGCATCTCTCTGACATTGCATGAAAGGCTGGTTCAAAGCTGGTGAAACAGCATGTAACTCTGTAGTACTGACCAAGCACATCCCGACTCAATGGGATTTTTGCTAACTTTATCTTGACAAAGCAGATAACCGCTTGGCCACTTGCAGGCACCTGACACTCACATCGTGAGAAATTTCCCAATGCTACATAAACATAATGTGGGGTCTCACAAAGCAGAAATCCAACTTAAAAGTGACTTATGCAATAACATTCATAACGCAGTGTGGCATTCCCCTGTGACATTGGGTTTGCTCTTCTCTGGAAGACACAGCTGCCTTGAATTGTTTTTTAAACAGGGCAAGGCAATAAACTACCAAGCATCACTTCAGGCCTGCTTGAAAAATAAAACCCAGCATGAGATCGAAGTGGCAAGTCCCCAGACTCCTGAGAATTCATACAGTAAACTGAAGTGCCAGATGCTGCAGAGCACCAAGGTGGGTCATTGTGGCTGCAGCAAAAAGCAGCACCATAAGTTTGTAACCAGGATACATTGGCCTAAAGAGAGCATTTTAATTTGCCAAAGAAAGCCTGAGATCTCCATCAAACATAAATATTAGGGGTGTCCAGTGTCCACTCAGTGAGCCACTCACACCATTTTACAGGTTTTGCAGATGCCAAGGAGCATGCCCGAAGCCAAGCTTCGCTGAGGCATCCAGAGTTGAAAGCACAACAGTGGGAGCTGGAGATCCTGAAAAGATGGCTATGGCCTCTCTCTTTCCTCTATATTCAATTAGCTATCTCATTAATTAAGTGTCTTCCCATGCTACAGTATCCCCTGGGCCTCTCAGCTCATGTCTGGTCTGGAGATTCCCAAGAGGAGAATTTGAATGCTTTGTCCTCTGGAAACCTCAGAAAGAAACTCATGGAGGCAATTAAAAAAGCCATCTCCTGCAAAGCACAGAAGGGTGAAAGATTGATCCCAGCTATGGGATCTGGGACAACCTCCTGGGTTTGCTGAGGTTCAAGCACACCCAGGGGCTGACAAAGAGGCCAGACCATCCAGAGGAAGGACAGACACCACAACAGCTTCACAGGTCCTTGGTCTCCTGAGTTGCAGTGTTAAGTCTTCCCCTCCAAGGCAAAGGTCTTCCAAGTGCAGGGAAGATACCACAGACTTAGGCCTCACTAACATCTCTGTGGTATCCCTCAAGGTTCCTGGAGAGGAAACAAACTTCTTCCTTCTCTCTATTCACCCACAACATTTCTGTTCTGGCTCCCAGCCTCATTCCTGCTCTTTCTTCAGATCCCAACCATGTGAGGCACCATTATGGGACCAGGAGGAAGACATGTCATCCTAGGGTGACATGAGGAGGAAAGCAGGAAAATCATCAGTTCCTTTGAATGCCTATGTGCATAAGTGTGTAATGAGAAAACCCTGTTAACTGGGGCATGTTTTGTTACACAGACACTGCATGCAGCATATGTAACGTGTCACGCTACCTGGACATCCCAAAGAGCTGCACCAATGTAATATAGGCAAATCTGGATGGGCACTGGCAGTGGTCAGGGGAAGATTCCTCTCCTCCAGGCTTGACCCACACAGGGCAGACACAAGCTGGAGCTCGGAGCCCTTCATCCTGCTCACTGGCACAGCCCAGTCAGTGCATTACCGTGGGTCAAAACCCCCTTTCCTCTTCACAGGATCTGACTATGGGTTGAGAGCAGCCCTCCCACTCACCCTTGGCCACTGTGCCTGAGGACCAGGCCAGGTTAAATGACTCTGCAAAGGAGGCCACTGCACTTCACAAGAGCAGGAGGGAAAGATGAAGAGGGACGGTGCATGGTGAAAGCATGGCAAAGATCAAAGATGACAGGGAGCGTGAGTCAGAGGGCAGTGAGAGAAGCCAGGGAGGGGATGGGGACAAGCTTGCCTACAGGAGACAGCGGGTTTGGCCAGGAAAGGGCGAGAGGGCTAATCATGGGTGTCTAACAGCTCTGTCATTGCTTTGATGTGGGAGACCTTTCAGATAGAGAGCAGTCACCCAGAGTTGATCTCTGCTGGTGGTGACCCCAAGTACTGACTGAACCACCCAACGGTGGGCCCGGAGGAAGGAGGAGCATCCCCTTAGCTGGGTGGGCGCAGCTTGTTTCAGGCCTGCTTTGTGTCTCTCTAGCAGCAGTTCAAGCTCTGACAGCTAAACTGGCCAGGAAAGAGGGCCAGTGTTTTGGGCCCTGCCTCCTATGCCCAGTCCAAGCACTGCCACAGACTCTTTAAAAGACCTTGGGTAAGTCACTTAGCTTCTCTATTCCTACCTACAAAGCACCAGCACTTTGTTAGGCCAGAGATGGAGCAGAAGACACTCTGATCTCCTGATACAGGAACCAAAAACACACCCCTGATGTGCCAGTGGGACATTACTCTTAGCTGGTCATTTGAACTGCTTTCCAGAAAAAACCCACCTTTTCCCAGCAGATACCTCATTTCAGGTTTTATGCCTAAACCAGCTCCTGAGGATTTCTGCCCAACAACCCCATTGAGCTGAGGAGGTTTGAAGTCCAGAGGTCCATCTCACAGCAATGGAAACTTGTATGAATGAAACCAGAGTCATCATACACATACATCATTTAAAAATTAAAAAATGCTGTGCAGCAGGACAAGGATATTGGTTTCCAACTATGTAACAACACTAAGCATGAGAAGCATAATCACCACAG
This sequence comes from Pandion haliaetus, assembly GCA_013401275.1. NCBI lineage: Eukaryota > Metazoa > Chordata > Aves > Accipitriformes > Pandionidae > Pandion > Pandion haliaetus. Next base: position 432,744 of record VYZV01014282.1, on the reverse strand, counting down.
TGAAATAGATGTCCAAATCCTGCCTGAAACATGTGGCAGGACTGTATCTTTCTTAGCATCCTCTGTGAAATACCAACGACATACTTGGCATGCAAAATTGCAGAGTGTGTTTCAAGGGTCAGGCCCCCCTCCTTGTAAAATATCAATCACTTTCTAAATGGAATATATTTAGTGTGCAGTAATGTTCAGAGTGAAAATCATGTTTGGCAAAGGTAAGAGTACCTCAAACACACACAACACTGCAATAACCATGAAGTTAATATACTGCACTATGAAGGTTTAGACACTAAGACATCAAAAATCTTAACCTTTGTATTATCCATCTCAGGTTTACAGCAAGCAGGAAACACAATAAAACAATAGCTGTCACAGTAGAAGCCAGGCTTTGAGTTCACTAAAGAGGCAGAATTATGTCTACAGAAGACAGTGATAATCTGTATTTCTGCATCGCTCACTTGCAAATCTGCTGATCTGACATAAACACGTTAATTACAACTGCTAAAATACAAGCCTCCTCCTGCCTGCTCTCCCTCTCCGACCTGGTTTAAGGCCAGACATAACTCAGGCTTTCTGGTTTAAAAGGGCAGAAAGCCTTTCTGATAAAATCCAAAGAACTTGGGTGGGTAAATGGCAATTTTCCATTTCCACCTGCCCTCTGTAGCCATAGAAATCAAGGGGCTCACATCCACTTGGGCTGTCTCTCCAGACAGCAGGAACCAGCAATGAGTTCATAGCCAGACAGAAACTCCCTGGGTTTCCTCTTTCTTTTCATCTGGTGAATGCAGACCTCTGAGTGGTTCCTCGGGCTCTTACAGAAACTGGCAATACACCACTGAGAAGTCCTAAAATCAGGCAGGAACAGGGCACTGACTTCCCCAAACACCCTCAACCAGCAACAGTTCAGAAAGCCCAGCAAGAAATTTGGAAACCGATCCTTTGCCAAAGAGGTCCCACTTTCTTTGATGCCTCAAACGGAGTGGTTTACACATCTGGCAGGTGGTTACAGGCAAAGGAAAGGAAAAAAAACCTCGGGAGTTTAAAAATAACCTTGGAGTTGCCTTTAGGGTGGAGCACTGCCTCTGCGCAGGGAAAACAGGCAGAAATCAGGCGGATGCCAGAGCGTGGAAGTGCCGAGGGTCTGACCAACTTGTCCCTTACCCAGCCTGATGCCGTTCAACGCGGCCACTCTACGACTCTGCTCCCGTAGGATGTTTTCCTGGGACACGCTGCGCTTGGGCTGCCTTCGGAAGCACTGCATGATCCAGCGTGGGGCTCGGGGAGAGGCGTCGGGAAGGACGGGGGGGCCACGCCACCCCTGCAGGGATCCCTGCTCATCCAGGAGCCTCCGGCGTGCGGCGGTGTCGAACGGGGCTCCGAGGAGGGAGCGGAGGCAGCTGGGGAACGGAGGCAGGGGAAGGCAGGGGAGGGCAGAGGCCGGCTGGGGGTGGGACGGTGGGAAGTCTCTCCTCCTGCTTTGCTCACCAGCACACAGAATTACACCGAGGCGCCTGCCGGCAGCTGCCTAGGTAGAAGGAACAAGTTTTCCTACAGTCATATGCCAGTGGGTTTTTATGCATCATTTCCAGGGGCTGGAGGAGTCCCAAACATTGTTCGTGGCTCCTAATCAGTGCCTGGGGCTTGTCAGCTTAGCCTGGCCACAAACGCCTGGATGAGAGAGAGCTTGTCTCCGCCCTTCCTCTGCTGGGCAAAGCGGCTCCGAGCTGTTCCCGCTGACATGCAGCGAACGGGAAGCTAAAAACACCTTTTAGCCAGGGCAGAGGTAGCCCAAAAGCTGCTCGGAAACTGTGTTTTAATGCTCTTCTTTTTCCACCTAGAGAAGAGCATTTTCCTGAGACTCTGGAGAGCGTCTTCTCTGCCACTGATTTCCTGTGTGACTTGGGTGACTCACTTACTCTGCATTTCGGCATAGCTCTGCGTTTATTTTTGTCATTCAAATTTATCCCGCAGTCTGGTACAGGAATAAGCCCCCATCAGTGGTTTAATACGTCACTGATTACACAGAATCAGAGAATAATTAAGGTTGGAATGGACCTCTGGGGCTCTCTAGTTCAACCACCTGCTCAAAGTGGGGTCACCTTCAAAGGTAGATCAGGTTGCTCACAGCCGTGTCCAGGTGAGTTTTGGATATCTCTAAGGTCAGAGACTCCACAGCCAATCTAGATCCCAGTTCAAGAGCTTAGATGTTCTTAGTGAAGAATTTGTTCGTTATGACCAGCATAAATTTCCTTTGCTGAAACTCATGACCATTGTCCATTGTCCTGGCAATGGCTGGCACTAAAATCCATCTGTTCCCTAGCCATGACCCTTTCTGTGTTGAAACACAGCAGCTATACTTATTAAACTGTTCCATCCCAGGTGAGTTTATAGACCTTGTTACAGACTTTTTTTTTTTTTTCATTGCCTTTGCTAGCTGCTGCCCTGCCAGGCAAGCCAAGGGTGAAGATACTGCAGGGAGATGGAGTCAAGCTGAGGTGAATGTCCCTTACTGCAGCACATGCCCGAGAAACTTGACAGCGAACCACATGTCACCATTTCTGCTGCAGACCTAATCGAATGCTTTCCATCACCAGCCTCCCATCAGGTTCAATGCAGATTTTAGAAACATATTCTCTATTTCTGGTGTCTGGCGATCCAGCCATCTTCCCTTTCTTTCTCTGCATTTTGAAGGAAGCCCTACCAACACTCACAGATAAGCACAGAGGACTGGGTTATCTGACCAGGACAAGGACAGGATCAGAGTCATTAATCGTTGCCATATGCCGCATGTAAGGAACTCTCTGGGACAAGGCAGAGCCATTGCACAGCCTTGAACAGCAGTACAACAAATAATGCCTTATTTACACATAGCAGCTACAAATCATAGACAGTGGAGGAGAATAAAGGCATGTTCTGGATGGGACATTGCTGAACATGTTAGCCAGGCAGACAGTAGGTGTTTGAGGAAACACCTCCAGCCTTTTCTGAGCCCCCTGTGCCTACAGGGACTGGATGTTGGACCCATAGTCCCTGTAGCACTCCCCTGGGAGCTGGGAGCTTTGCTTTTGCCCTGGCTAGGAGGTGGGCACCATGACGTAATGGCTAGATGATATTTATTAGCTAGCAGTCTCTGAGCACTTCCCGTATTTCACATTGTACTGGAGAGGACTGATCTAATTAAAGGAGTGTGGAACAGAGTGGTCTCCCATACTTGCCTTAGCAAAACAATTTGCTTCTGTGTACCAGTTCTCCTGTCCAGCAGCAGCCAGAGTCCCATAGGGATCGATCTGGGAACACACTGAGCCCCTCTGATTCATTTTCTCATTAATTCCTAATAATCAGTGCCAGTGACAGCACTGCTCAGAGCTTTCCAGGCCCTCAGAGAACATTTTACTGTACTTATCCCTGAAGTTTGCACATACACAAAGCACAAGATTGGCATTCACCAAGTTTAGATACTTCTCCAGAACAGCAATGTGCAAGTTTTGCTGTTGTGAGGGCTTCAGAGATGCAAGGCAGTTAAAATCAGTTTGTTTTGAAAACGAAGACGAGACCATTGGGCCAGAAATGCCCTGCTTTGGGAAACAACAGTTCTGGATGTATTGTGTTCTTGAGGTCATTTAAAGACAATGTCACAACTCCTAGACAAAGCCTGATGGATAAGTGTGACACTGTGGGTTACATGGCATTGCTTATTGACGTTACATGATGCTGCGTCACACTCCAGTGCTAGAGGAAGTGATTCCTGCAAATGGCTTAGGGAAAAATTCTCTAACCCTTATTCACTGCAGGTAACACCTGACTGGGTCCGAAGCCTGCAAACACTCAAGCATGCAATATTACCCATGCAACCAATCCCACTTAAATAAATGGCACTAGTCACCTGAGTGAAGTTATTCATGTCCCCGTGCCCAGGATCAGGACTGTGCTAATCATTCTATCGATTCCAGCTGGATTACTCACAGAGCAAATGGAAATCAGAGTGAACAAGGATGTCAGAACATGGTCCCAAAGTTAGAAAAGTGCTTTAATGCACAGGAAACAGGCACCTGAGATAGAAAGGCTGTAGGTTCTGGTAGGAAACAGGCTATGTGAGAAAACTATTAATGCACAGGCTGCTCTTTGAACAATTTTCCAAAATTAATTAATCTCTATCACATCCTTATACAAAAGAGCTAAGGAAGCACTATTACCACTTCACAGAGGAAGAAGCAGGTTGGATTTGAGCTCTTTGGGGCTGGACCTGTTCTCCCATCAACACCACATTTGGGCAATACCAGAAGTGGTGCAACCCTAATACTGATTATAGTCTCTTTACACCACACTGACACAAATGACGTGACAGAAGTCAGCTGCTGATTTGCCCAGACTTGTGATAATTTAAGACTGGAATGAAAATACATGTGAGGGTGATGACCTCACCACTTCCCCACTGCATCACGCACCTGATGTAAATTACTCTATTATGACTAGCAATGCCTATGGCAGTTACATAACAAATAACAAATATCACGTTAAGGGGAGATTTTCCCACTAAAAGAGGCCAAAGGTTGTGCTTTGCTCTGTATTAGTTACCAAGAAGAAAAAAATTGGGTCTATTTTACATGATGCTGTTCTTTGAACACTAATTTCATCTTCCTTCCCAGGCTCCCTCACAGTGAAATTCAATAGAATTATTTTAATAAGAGTAATAAAACAATCAGAGTATTGCTGCTCATTAATGAACTTTAATGTCTGACCCTACATATTCCTAGTCTGCAGCATGTGTGAACATTCAATCTAGGTGAACTCAGAATCAATGAGAGTTTGGAAAAGCTGTAGTTCAGCTGCTCTGTAGTAACACAACAACCTGCCATCACTCCTTAAGTTGATGGAGCAGTCAGAAACTGAAGTTCCTCATGGTAAATAAAGTTTGAAGATTACTTTTGCACACCTAGTATGAGTAGTATTTTCAGTGCAGCGGCTGCTTGGAAATGAGCACAAGCAGCTGCAGCACTGAGCAGTGGCTGCTGTTTGGAAAAGCAGAAAACCTGTCAAGTGACAAGGATTTAGTTGGTTTCTCCAGTGCTTTTGCAAATCACTGATGTTACCTGTGAAGTGCCTCTGCAGAGGCCCCTTTTGTCATCTGCCATCACCCCATGGTTATATCCAATATGGCTTTTATATCAGCTCTTTAGCAGCCCTGGGATCAGTGTGGTCCCAGCAATGGCGAGTTGTCTTCCAGCTGAGATCCTGCGGGAAGGACAGGACAGCAACAATCCTTCCATGTCTGCAGGGTACCACCTGCCCTGCCTTTCCCTCTGGAGTCCATTCTTCACTTCATTCATGCCCTCTCACATCCCACCCATAGAACCTCATTCCTTCTTCCTTGCTTCTTCCAGGGCACCACTCACTGCTCTCAGCTTTGTTCTCCCCAGTCACACCTCACATCCTCTGAGGACCAGGCCTTGCTGTTGGCACAGCAGAGCTTGAGAACGGCCAGTTTCTCACCACCAACAAAAAAATGCCAGTGGCTCCTCTACACCAGCGCTCCCCTTCTTGCTCCATCCGAGAGAGTGGGGACGAGAGAGTGGGAGCTGAGACCATAAGCATCGGTGCATCTCTGGCCAAAGATGCTTCTGCTTGTTGACGGTGGGTGCATCTCTGGTGCATGTGGTATGTACCAAGTTCCACCTTGTGGTGACACTGAGAATGGGCTTCTCCACAAAGCCCGTGCGTGGCAGCATCAGCTAACCTCATTCTCTTCCTTACATTGGCTTTTGCTCACTCCCCTTCCAGGGTGCTTGAGAGGCTCTGCTGAGATTGGGCAGGGTGACCTTAAAGTTTCATATAGGAGGAGTTCTCCCCAAGTATCATGTTGTGGCTGTTCTTCAAATCACTGCCTAAAACCTTCCTCTGATGGCATGCTGGCAAGAAGCCATTATGATGGGCAGGTTTCTGGTGCACCGAGATCAGCACTATCACCCTGCCCAATATTTCTCAGCCCCACTTTCTCTCTGTATCCTTTAGCTGTCTTGCCTCGTCTGCAAGGTTTCTGGGAGGAGAATGGTCCCTTCTCTAGCTCTGCTCTGATCAGTCCACGTAACCCAGCCATCTTTCCTCAGAACAGGCTGGCTATATCCAGACTGCCTACTGGGAAGGATTGCAGGCCCATGCCATCACCCAGATCATGCTACATGCTAGCTTGCTATAGATCAAAAACATGCTGGGAATGTGCTGGCAGTTAAACGGTGCAGAGCCCTGGCCCTGGTTTGTATAGATGAAGCCAGGCTGCCTGCTCAGACATTTCACAGACAGTTCAAATTGTGACCTTTATTTGTGAAAAATCTTCATAAATCTTTCTGCCAGTCTGGGTCACTCAAAGGGAGCTTAGATCTATGCATGGCACTGGCTGTGACCCATCACAAGCTACTGCCCTGCACTCTTGATGAAATCCAGGTGAAACACCTAGCTAAAGTTCATTGCACTCAGGAACTCAAAACCAGACTGAAGGTTTGGTTCGGTCCTTCTGCTGGTCCCTCCACCATGGTGCACATAGAGATTTGGCTGCAGTGAGAGGCACTAAAACAAACACTGGCTTGCAGTAAATTACAGCTTTTCCAGTAGTTGGTGTGAAAAGAGTGGGAAGAAAGTAATTGAAAAGAAGGGTATCAACTTGATGGATAGGACCAGCACCAACAGCCAGGAGCGCTCATGCAGCTTAGTTGCCTAACTCCTAAGACACGTTTCTGGGCACATGCTGATGAAGATGTTCTCTTCATAAAACCAAAGGAAATTGTAGGTGGGTCCCACCTTTGTTTTTTTAAGGCCACTTAAACAGCTTTTCTTTACATTTTCTTCAGGAGCTGAAATTTCTTCTACAGAAGAAATGCAGGTCACTCTCACTATTCTGTAGCAGGGCAAAATTTCTGCAATAATTAAATTGCACAACTGAATTCTGCAAAACTAGGGGAAAAATCCTTTTTTTTCCCCTAAGTAATTTATCTGGAATTTCAGCACTCCGTAACTTTAGCCAAAAACAGCCAACGAGACTTGTTGTTTAGTATCTCAATACACGGCTTTAAAAAGTACCCATGTGTGTGAGCCCGAGGTGTGAGAATTTCCCCAAACAGATTGCCTAAACCGGCTCATTTAAAGTGTGAAAGTATCTCAGTTCGGAAGAAACTGTGGCAAAATCTTCTCTACCTGCATAAAAAGAAACCTCTGTGTTTGACCAAGGTCTGCAGCCTTCCATTCTGGGGGGTGGCTTGACTGAGTAAGGACTGAGATCCTCTGCCCATGGTAAGGACCTAGAAGACCCATGGACTGGGGCTTAGTCTCACAGTATTTAGATATCTTTAGTGCACTGAACAAGGAGCCAGGAGAAGACAGGGTACAATTCACCTGTCTAGATCCCTATAGTCCTAAAATATCTTGCAGATACCTACATTTAGCCAGCTGAATCCCACCCTGGATGATCAAATCACCAAGTATTTGTCTGCAGCTTTTCTTCATAAATATCTGTTTATATATTTCGATCTCCCTGTAAAGGAAACTATACTTTGCTCCTAAATGATTGACACCTTTGGCTCCAAGAGCTGCCTATCCAGTCAGCTGAGTTTCCGGATCTTGCACAAACTATCTCTTCCGCACACACCTCTCCCTCTTGCTTTTCCTTGTAGTTGGCTGCATCCTTTCATCTCTGCTACCTACAGCAGTTTTCCAAGCAACTGCATTTCCTCCTTCCTCCTCTTTCATTTCCTCATTAAAATCTATTTTTCCCCAAGCATCTTCTTGCCCTGACTCATCTGCTTTTGCGCCTGAGGTTTGGGCTTTGCACACTGGCAACAATCTCAAAACCAACTGCAGGCTTTAGTTTTACTAGAAGACATTGCTTAGATTGGAAATTTAGCAGCTTTTGTGTCAAAATAAAAAAAGACCCAAAATGAATTTTACTTGTCCTGTCTGAAAAAGAGACAAGTTCTATGTTTAATGTACTGAGAAGTGTCAGTATTGCAAATTCTCCTGCACTACTAGAAACACTATGGCTCAGAAAAGTCCCACATAATGCATCAGGCACAACCTGCATCAAATGGGGTGTGCTAGGAGAATTTTGTTTGTAGGAAAGGAGATCAAAGTCACTGGCTACTTCAGAGCAAATCCCAGCTGATCAAAAGTAGCATTATCTCCACCCATGGAGGTTGAAGCCCAGAAAGCCTCCTCAGTGCTCCCAGCTAAGAAGGGCAGGTGGAGATGATTCATTTGGAAATTTAACTCTAGAAGTTAATCATCAGGACTAGCTGACAGAAGAAACAAGGAAATGGCCTGTTTTGTAGGATTTTACTAACCCTTCACTGCTGATTCCCACCCTGGGCTGTGGCAGCGGGCATTCCCATAACAGGGCTCTGGCATTCCATACACAATGTACACAGTGTCTTGGATGAAAAAGTCAGTGTATAAGAATAAGACATAGTACAAATTAGCTATTCTATGATCTGTGCGAGCAAAAGGGCTCTCAGTTCAGAAACAAACCAACTTCATGAGGCAAGAGAAAGATTATTAATAGCCCACAGAGCCTAGCAGATTCATTGCATACTATATGTAGATGACCCTTTATAAAATAAGCAATGAGAAACCCATCCAGCTGAATTAAACACATTCAAAATAAAAGGCACAAACCACTAAATGACAGCAGCTACTCTGGCTCTGTGGACAAGGGAGCACGCTCAGTTTTCTTCCCAGAACTCAGATCTCCATCCAAATGTAGAGTAAACAAAACTATATAAACTTTTCAGAAACTCTCATCTACAGTAACACCCGCTCCTGCTACCAGAAGATATCTCAGGTGTCTCCTACTGATTTTCAGATATTTTAATAAGACTGAATCATGTGCCTGTGGTTAATTCTGACATGGTAAATACAGATGTTGTTGTATCTATGTTGGAAAAAAAAGAGAGAAACTGGAAGAAAGAAACTGAATTTCAACATACAGCCATAGACAAAACATATCTATAAGCCATAGTGTCTGAGAAATTTCTGACAAACTACATAGCACAAGTCTGATACAGCTAACAAACCAACATGTGAGCAACTTCTCTTGTCTAAGTAGTCTGGCATTCAGAGCCACTTTAGCACTTGTGTGTGATATGTGTGAAGGAATTTCAGTAAATACTTTTTTAAAAGCTTGGCTCATTCAATACTTGTGTAGATTAACAAACAGCCACTGAATTCTTCTTGGTTCCTAACCCTGGAAGACTAAAAAATTCACTGAAAAATGACCCACAGGCCAGAATAGGAAATATTTTAATACTTCCAGATGTATTTCTTAGCTTTCTTTACCCAGTGGTTGTATAATGAATGAGATACCTACAAAAAGTATAACATTAACCTCTGTTTCACCTTCCTGTCAGATTTCTAGCATCTGGGAAAATCAGGGGGAAGATTTCTTGAGCCTGGGGGAATCTTTTCACATTTCTCCTGATAATGCTAAACTGATTATGCTTATAGTCAATCACTTATTGTTCATAGTTCATCTATAGAAAGAAAGCACCTATCTCATGAAATAAAAATAAGCACTGTAGACTTTTCCCATTTCTGTGTGATCACAATATTCCATTTCAATCTGTAGCTATCACAGCCCTGAGTTGTTTCTGCTCATCAGAGTAAGTAAAATACAATGAAGAGGTAACAAAGCAATATATTAAAGTCAGATGAGGGAATAAGGGATATTTCATTACCCTGTCTATCAGACAAGCCTCACAGTCTCAGTACCAATTGAATCTTCTTAAATCTCACTTGCTGGGAGGGCAGAGAGGATTTTTTCTTTTTTAGAAACATTCCTTATTTTGTCCTTAACGTTTATAGTCTTGGGGACAGACCTTGAGATGAGGTGATTTATTCTGCTCTGGTGTCTTCACCAGATCCCAGAGAGTTTACTCAGCTGAGCATCCATCCCACTCTCAATTTCACCATAAAGGGGAGGAGATTTGAATCAACTTTTCTGGACTTGCAGACACTTATCCAGCCAACACACCCTTCCTACCAACACAGGTAACCCTATCAACAGAGAAAAATCTGTCATCTCTCTCTGTAACACCGATTAAATGCTGCATTACTTCCAAATGAGAGAATGGGAAGGCAAAGGAAGGGGGAGAAGAGAGGAGAAAAATAAAGCTCTTGGACAAGATAAGAGAGCTGAAATGCAAGGACATTTCTACAGACTTACTGTTGCAAGCGAGGAAAGTGCCATTTGATTCCATTGCTGCAAAACAAGCCGATGTGCAGCAGCAGAAAGGGCTCCAGGAAACAGCTGTGCCCAGATGTTAGCACTGGCCCAGCGTGGAAGCCAGACCCGTGAGGCTCCCCCTGCTCTCTGCTCCAGTAATCCCCAACGTCAGCTCCCTTCGGAGAGGCCTGCTCCTTCCCCTTGGCTGGAAATGCGTCTTCGCTATGACTCCTCATTTATTTCTCTCCCGCATCCGCACGCCACCGCCTGCCCAGCGCATTGACTGAGGCCAAGCGCCCGAGCTCCAGCGCCGCGCTGGCCCTGGCTCCTCCCAGCTGAAAATTGGCGTCTTCGCCGCTGGCCCAGCCTCCTGCATTTTGCTACCACTGCAGCTTGACAACGATGCCTCTTTTCCTGTTGCTGGCACGTTTTCATGTTCCGCTCCTTTCCGGGCAAGGCTTCCAGAAGACATCGAGTACTGCAAATCTGTCCTTCATGGTCCCCAAATCAAGGAAAGGGCCTTAAACAGATGCCAGTGATCAGAGTGTAGGTCTAAAGAGCTTTTAGACACTGGTGGGGGCATATTTCTTTCCACAGGGGGTGGGGGAACAAACAACAAACAGGTCAGAAATTGCCAATGTAGAAATAGAAGCTGTAACCACAAACTCTCACAGAGGCATGAGCTTAAAGAAAAAGAAAAGTTACAAGCTTTGCATTTGAGCCAGTGAGACAGAAAGCAGAAAAAACTGCACTGTCCTGAGGCTTTTACTGAGTGGAACTGATTTCTTCCACTCTGTCCCCTACTCTTGAATTAGGTATTTTTTAAGGGTAGAAAGACGATGCCAGCAAACAGGGAGGGGGAAAGAAAGGGAATCGAGTGTGGGAAAATAAAGTTTCCCTCTACTTGAATGCTTGGGTGAGGCTTTCAGTTACTGTTTTGCTGTTGTTTATTTCCATTTCTGGTTATTTAGGTTATTTTGATGCAAAAAAATTGATGGAGTTGTTGGCAGATTCAAAGCCCTCTCTCCTCAGCAGCTGTAAACCCAGCAGCTCCACTGACAGAAGGGAAAAGTCCCTCTCTGATGGTGAATTATCTGGGACACGCATGGTGAAAAATACTTTGAGACTAGGACTGTTTGTCCCTCCCTGCCAGGAACTGGGCTGCTCCTTTGAGAGCCCAGATGCTGCTCTCAGATAGTTTTACAGTCCACAAATATAAGGCTGCTGCCACCACGCAAAGAAAATTGCCCTAATATAGCAAAACTCCTCATGCTAGTACAAAACTAACAAAACCAAACAAGTGGAGAAAAAAAAGAGCAGAGATTTCACCCTGTGACTCCTCAAAAGCCCACTCTTTTACCTCACAGCCATCAGCATGGCATGGGGGGCTCATCTCCCACTAGACACTTTCCAAAGGAGCCAGGAAGGAGCATCCCTTTTGCAAACCCACAGACAAGGAGACATTGACTCGGACAGGGGTAAACTGTTTGGCTGCACAGTTGGCTGCTGGCAGGCAGGACAGCAGCTGGAGGCACCCAAGAGATACCTCGTATAGCCTTAAAAGCCTCAAGGCAGGGGGATTTCCAGAGGACACCACCAAAACCTGTCGCCCTTTTAGCTGATGGGGAAGAGTACTGGAGGAGTGTACAAGAGACTGGTGGATGAGTCAGCCAGACTGGAAACTCCAGTAAAGCTGAGGTGAGGAGGACATTACAGTTTTCACAAGGGAGGAAAATTAGGGAAGGACAGTTTGAAAGTGGTGACAGGAAAGGGCATTATAGTAACTCCTTCACTCTTCTCTATATCACACCCCATTGCATCCTCACATTGCCTAACACAAGCCCCTCAAGAGACACACCAGCTGGTATCCCTATGCCCTCTGTGGCAAAGGGGGAAGTTGTAAGAGAGCTACTTTAGTCACAGAAATGATGAGGACCATATTCTGGATAGAAACCCATCACAGCAGTATAAACCATGATGGCACCAAGACGTGACCATCACTCCCCTGCACCACTGTGATTGCACTGCCTGCCGCAGGCTCAACAGAGCACGACCAAGCAAGCGAGACTGAGTTTCTCTGCCATCATCCCTTTAGATTTGAAGATGATCCCCTGCATTTACCCCTTCATGACAGCCCACTGTATCTTCTTGTGCTTCCTTCTTGCCCTGCTGTCTTCTTCATGATGGTAGCAGAAGTGGTAGCAGAAATGGTGTCTGTCAGGAAAATTCCCAAAACCTTGCCCAACTTTTCACTTTTCCCCATTACACTTACTCTCCTTGCTTCTGTACGCATCCAGAAGCACCACCATTTAGGCTGCTTTGAGCACTGTGGGACCTTTCTGCCACCCTAAGCTAAGTCATCACTAAATCCTTGATGGGCTTGATATTGTATGTGTGCTCAGAGCAAGTCCGGTACTCACAGGCAGCCTTGCATTTCTTGCGTTCATGAGAAAGTACAGCAGTCACCATAAGAGCCGGTGATATCCTGAAGCAAACACCCAGAAGCTAAGATCGCACAGCACAGGTCTCATAAGAGCCTTGTTTCAGAAAGCAACAGTCCTTTTAGCTATGTTTCTGCATGCACACCATATGCGCTTGAATTCCCTTTCCTTTGCATTGCTGAAACCAATAATATATGTCTAGAATAACAATGAAACCAAAGTGACATGAGGAGCTACTGGGCCCATGTGAGCTGCAGAAATCCTACTAACAAACAGTATTCTAAGAACAATATAGCAGTTTAAGAATGTCATATGAATCAAGGCTCTGATCCCCACTTTGGATCACTGCGCTTACTGTATTCCATCCTGGTTTGGATTTTGGCAGATCCAGAAGGTGCAAGGTGCGATGGCGGATTGCCCTCTAACTAGCTAAACCAGCATCACAGCTGAGTGGTAAGTTTAAAAGTGGTGACAGAACTGCAAAAAGTCAGTGTTCATCTGGAAGCCCTAAAAGAACAATTAATTTTACAACCAAATGTGTAGTTAATGTGTAGCTGCAGTCAACTGTTACTGTATCTTTGCTTATTTTTTAAAAGCTGTCTGAATTTCTGACTGTTTCTTCCCTGTTCTGAATACAGCGCCTAAGCTCTACCCACCATCATGCTTACAACCATTTTTGTGGCTCTTGATCTTCGAGATCAAACCAGGATTTGAGGGGAAGAGTTCAGTATGATTAAAATTAAACAGCATTCCTTTGTGCATGTTGTCTCTACTCACAGCAGTAATACTGTTGCTATGGGTCAAAGTTAAAGGCATACAATTTATTTTGAGCAGGTTGGCCCTGACATCCATAAGGTGGCATTTCAATACCTCTTTTAGGCACTGCAGGTTTGTCTTCTGTGCTTTAAAAATTAACTTTTACAGTGAGATAACAACAGGACTGTAAAATCTTTTCTTTTATTGGAAGGTAACTGAGTGAGGTGATTGCATACTCTCTGCCCATGCTGACTTAGCTCTATTTATTCCTTGATAAAATTGCCTCCTCCAGGATTTTACAGCAGGCAAGTTAACATGCACGGATTGTTTCGCAGGAGGAACATACCTTTTTTAGCAATGAAGACAAAACCTAACAGAAAAACCTGCTTTCCTGAATTCCACAAATACATTATAGATTACAAGGAGGGCTGGATTTACTCCCTCTGACTCCTGTGTGCACCACCCACAAGCAGTGACTTCACCACTGAGCCCAGCTTGGTGTCTCCCAGTTTTCCACACACTGCAGGTTATTACATTTAATGGCTCCTCCAGATTTAGGAAGCCGCTTTATTTCCCTGCTTTTGTTGTCATGGATTTTAATCCCCAAACCATCTTGCCCAGCTGAAGAGGAATGTGAGGAATTCTGTGTGGAGTCTCACCCTGTTCAGCTCCTGTTCTCCACCTTTCCAGTGTTCCTTGGAGTCAGGATCCTGGCTGCCCACGTCTGTACCTGGACCTAAGCTCCTCCTCACTACCACCCAAAAAGGAAGGCAAGGTTGAGATGATAAAGTAGAATACCGATAAAAATTAAAATGGTAGGATAAGAGCATGTAAATCAAGGAGAGGAGCAGGCAGTTGTAAGGCTTCTTGGCCTCAGTGCACAGGGTTTGTTCTCCTTGTTTGCATGGGTAGGAGCTATAGGATGGGACCCATATGCAGAATAAGGAATTAAAGGGAATATTTAGAAATGCCAGTACAGGAGGGAGAGGATAGGAAAGACTCAAAGTCTACACCACAAAATTTTCTCAAGTGTGGAAACAAACCTAGACATGGCAATGACTTAAGAAATAAGCAACCTGTTATTTTTTGTTTCTTTCTCCTCAGTCTTTCCCCTCCCAGGAAAATTATCCCTTGAGGCTCTGGCACCCAGGAGGGAAGGAAAGCACAGCTCCTCCATCCTGCTCCCAGCTCACCTGTCTCCTCAGCCACAGAAGGGGGCTTTTAAGGCTAGAGGAGGGAACAGGACTCCCATTTCTCAGTTGCACCAGAGAGGGGTGCAGGGAGGGTGTATTTCTTGAGCAGGAATCTCTGAACAGCAAGAGGCCAGGGGTGCTGTGAGATCTTCCTTGGGGCTTCTCTTTGGACTATGTGCATACGGATTTGGTGCACAAACATGCCTGTGGCAGCAGGAACTAAGCAGCTGCTGCTCCCAAGTTGCTCTCAGGGTGGGGAGATGAGGTTCCTGGGAGGTGGAGAAGGGAAGAGAGGACATATCGCAGTACATGCTTCATCCTCCCAGACTATCACAAAAAGGCCTTTTCTCAGTTCGGAGCTTCAGGCTTATGTCAGTGACAACTCTGGTACCCCCAGATCCTGATTAAAAGAGTCGCAAAGGCCTCACAAAGCCCATTTTGCTCCACAGCCACTTTAATTTGGCTCAGCCACAGTCCAGACTTGGGCTGAAAGACCTCCCAGCAAAGACAGCAAGAACTGAGCCACACTCAGCTCTTTGCTGCATCTGTTTAAAACAGGCCTTTTCATTGCAGTCATTGCATCAATTCACCTTCCAGCCAAAGAGACTCAAACACCAAAGTGCACACCATCAGACAAAAGCAACTACATTTCAAATTAATAGAAAACCCCAAAGCCTGCTTTGGGCACCCTGCTTTTTTCTTGTCTACACCATCATTTTCTGAGCTCATCGAGAAGCAGAGTCAGGGCGTTTCAAGGCCTGGAGACAGACTATAGGGTTGGCACTGCCTTCCCAAAGCAAAGCTGCTACCTAAACAGTACAAGGTTAGCTCCATGATATTTTACCGAGGGACGAGTCCTAAAGCCAGGACGCACCTTGATTAGCCCACTTGCTCTCTAGCCATGTAAGTGAGCTTGGAAGGAGTTAAGTGTCAGCCAGGCTGGGTGAGGAGCCTGCCTCCCTCTGTAAACACACCCTCCAACCTGTGCATATGCAGAGATACCAAGATGATCAGCAGAACTGGAGTTAGGCAAAGTCAAGGAGAGCTCCCTTTTCTCATACATGTACACCCCTTTGCATTCTCCTCCTTTGTGCACACGCAGCCCAGCCCAGGCAGCAAAGAGCATCTGCAGAGTTCAAAGCCAAAAATGTTCACAGGGTTCAACAGTGAACCATAAATCACAGCAAACCCAAACCAAAGCAGTTTACCTGTCTCCACTCCGAAAGCATGACTAAAGTGTTGATTTAATTGTACGCAGTGGAAGGAGTAGCTTTTCATCTCAGAGGAATGCTACACCACCCGATCACCAAGTATTTCCTATGGAGAAGAAGCCTCCTGGCTCCCTCTGCCTTTCAGACTCTCACACACACCCTCCTCATCACAAAAATGTTCCCAACCGCCTCTCCCAAAGATAACAGCAAAGCACTTTGTTTGTTTTGGAAAAAGGACTGAAGATTTCTGCCAGTGACATGGCAGGAGTAAGAAGCATTTGGGGGTTATATGGCCAGCAGGGAGCTTTGGTAACCACGTGGGGTTTTTTTGTCAGCAGGAGAATTACTGAAACCAGCACAAAAGAAAATGTATTAAATAGAGTTCACATCAATGCAGAAGCAGGACTGGAATTCTTCTGTTATAGTCTGGCTGTTCACTGAAATGTTTTTTCATGTTTTTTCCCAGTCTGTTTACTGTTTTAGATGGGGTGTCTTACTATCCTCAGATCTTCGGGTCTCTCTACATCCAACTGTCATGTAAATAAGTTAATAATAGATGGACAGGAAAATGTAAAATCCTCAATTGCCTTTTACATTTTGGGAACTGCTCAGGGCTCTTATGAAGCAATCTGTATATGAATTTGGAAGCCCAGCTCCAGTCACCCTCATGACTCACCTTTTGTAAACGTATCATTACTGTTTTGCTATCGGTACTGTCTTTCATTAGGTGGACGTAGCTGTTGATAACACATTGCACTCCCTGCTTATGCAAGATCTGGGATTCAAAGGACTGATGCTGCCACTGAGTCTGCTCCACCCAACATTTACCTATCGGTGAATTTTCCCAACACTGCCAGGCTTCTGGCAGCTGCTGGTCCTTCACCCGCAAGAAGTATGTTGCAGTCTGGGGAAGAGCAGCCTTATGGCTCGGCAGGAGCTGGCAGAGCTCAGCACATTTGGAAACAAGGTTCCCTTAGGAGATACAGTGGAAAAAGCTCAGGAATGGGATTTATGACTCTCCAAGATAGTGAGATTATTGGGTTTGTGGACAACTCTCTGGACAAAGTAATTAACTGTAGTTTATAAACTAGGCTGGAATGGAATTAACACAACACAGTATCATACAGTTCAGAGAATGGGTAGGATAGCCAGATGCCTTGTTTATCACCATGGACAGCTGTGCCAAAATATAACTGAATGATGTTGATCTATACATCTGCATTTAAACCATTTCTTGCAAAAGTTTCTCCCATTCAGGAGAGTAATACACGGCCACAAGAAAAGGAAGCAACAGATGCTGGGATGTGTAAAGCTAAACCTGCTGCAGGCATAATCCTGTACAAGTCCCATTAAAATTAATGAGGTATTTCTGCTTGAGCAGAAGATAAAGTTGACTTACTAAGCCAGAAATATGCCTACCTGACTCTGTATATCTTAGGTATTTGGAGGGGTTTTCCACTTAGTATAAGCAATCAAGCGCAGCTCTAACCACCACACAAAGCAATAAAACAATCCAAAGAGTCATCTATCACTGTATTGGTCACAATTAAAGACTTAAAGAGTTACCAGCGCAACAAGTCTCACATTGATTTCAGGCTGAAAATTATATGAAAATAGAGGAAAAAGCAAGATTATGCATAAGATTGGGGAATAAAAACCCTAGGTTTCTCTAGTTATTCCAAAAAGTTCATTATAGCTAGGAATTTCAGTATAAAGGAGACACTTAAAGAATTTGACCTCTGTCCAAAGGTCAGGTACTAAGTATGATTTAGACATCTCACTAATTTTGTCTTCAGACTAATTTTAATTTGTGTTGAAAGTTTTATTTCATATTTGTTTACCTAATTTCTATACCTAAGTCACTACAGGGTAGATTTATGAGCGTCTGAGAGTCATTTTTGTGCATTTCTGTGCTTTAACAAATTTGGGTTTAAGTGAGCCCTCTAATGTTGAATTCCCTGACTTTAAATATTTTGATTCTGGGATAATTAAAATGTCTTTACCAGAGAGCTGTACAGAAAAGTACATTTAGTCTTAAACACTTATTAGCAAGACTGGGGGGGAGGGGACCCAGATACTTCTTTTAAAGCTATGAAAAGCTCATCTATTATCAGTGAATGAGAAGCTCAAAGAAAATATCACATGTACAGTTCAGTGCATCATTAGACAGCATGGATCAGCCACACAATGCTAGACAACTACATATGATTTATGAAAGTATGGATGATTTAGTAAATCTGATCATTAATATGAAGTTAACATTGCATGAATGAAAAACAATAACCTAACTGGGGAACCTAGTAACGTACTAGATTTACTGGTATGAAAACATTACTTGGAGTGATTATCACTGTGAGGAAAGAAGAACAGTAGGAGACTGGTCCCAAGGTCCTGCCACTTTTACCCATTAATGGCTTCTTCTGATATAACCCAGACTACAATGGAACTGAGAGACCGAGCTTCACAACCACCAGTGTCCAGGTTAGCAAGCACATTTCTAACCTCAAAAGACCACAGTCATTAGGCCAAGTCATCTGCTGTCAGGAATGCTCGACATGTGTCTCTTCTTTCTTGCACCATTGCCTCTTTACAGCCAATAGCACTGGGGTGTACAAGTTAAGTATGGAGGAGGGTTGATGATTAATATCATAATGGTTTCTTTAATATCCTTCATCTGTCAGTTTAATTCTCTGTAACTGGGATAACCACAATAATTAGATGCAATTGTTCATATCATTACCTAATTGCGGCTTTTTTCAGTGTAGCAAATTCTTATGAATTTTAAATGTGCAGAAAATATGGAAAGTCTGAATTACACCTACATTTTAGAAAATCCTATTATGTATAAGATTGCCCCACAAGTTTAAACTGCACATGAGGTTCTTGTGATACCAGAGTGTGCAACACGGTAATCAATGATGTTACAAATAAGGCATTTTTACTTCTGATCCCAAAGAGTTAAAACTACAATTCACACAAGCTCAGTGACATCAGACTTCCCTCCACTTCCATTTCAACAATTCATGCAGAGTACAAAAATGTTCTTGAATTGCTAACATCTCCAGAGCAGATGTTTATACAGAAAGTATGCAAGGAATTCCTGTGTCTCCCAGAGTCCTAATGAATGGCCAGCATTTTTGGTGTTAATTTATAATCAGCCATGCTCTTTGAAAAGACAGACATGAGATGAAGAGAAAGACACATACTGAAATCATTTAGGGCCAAAAAAACAAAAGGTCAGACAAGGTGATAATTTATTACTAGATTCTTTTTTAGATTAACGTATTTCCTAAATTAATAAAAGGATGAACTGGTAAAATCTCATCAAATGTATTAAAAAAGAGTAATCATAACCTCTAATTTAGCTTCTTAGGATGTAGTTTCATTTCATAAGATGAAAGTTAGGAGCGCAGTTCAATAAACTGTCACTGAAGAGAGAGGAGCCTTTGAAAAGAATGAGGAGGACCAAATTAAGGTGCTGAAGTATCTCAAAATAGACAGAGTAAATACCCTTCAGAGAGGTAGTGTTGTAAGTCTGAGATCACGTGCTTTATTTTTATTGCAAAGGAAATAATGAAACTTTGCTTTAAGTGCAAAATAGAACTCAAGTTTATATATAAAGGTCAACTGCTACTTCCAAAATCATGCATTTATACTCCTAATAGAATCAAATGCAGCCACATTTCTCTGGCCAGTGGTGTTGTTTGGATTTTTGAAAAGAAAACACTAAAGGGATATCAAGGTGCAGAAAGAACTATAAAAGTTGCCCATTGAGGAAGTATTTTGTTGGTTTTTGGTGCCTCCTCATCAGTTCTGCAAGCCTGGTGCAGCCAAAGCAAAAAGGTTGAATGACTCATTTCCTTCCTGCTCCTGCTGTAGGGCACCTAAACCAGCAAAGCCTTTGCACAGACGTGCACCCCCTCTGATTGTGGGAGATCTGGTTTGTGCAACTGTGTGCAGACGTGCCTGTGGAAACAATACCTGGAAACTAAAACACAGAGCTACCCAACTGCTATTAATATCTACTAGTGGGATCCCAGCTACAAGCTTGTGGGCTGTACAAGAACCAGAGAAGAAAACCCTGAAGCTGTAGTCTGGGCCTTGCCATTGAGTTTGATCCTTGAATCCTGAAAACTTCACCCTCCTCAATCTCTCTGGCCACTTGCTTAATGGAGCAGAAGATGAAAACCCCCATGGACATCTATTTTTGTACAGAAATTGCGCTCGTAGCTGACACGCTCCTGCTTTATCATGGCACATCTCCTTTAGATGAAAGGTAAAAAGGGCTGCTCTGCCAAAACAGAAAACCCAACAAACGAGCTTTGCCTGCTTATTGAACAGTTTCACTTAAACGTGTTGCAACCGTGTGGTGTCCCAGTACAAGAAGGCACCAGTAGGACATGATGGCACATGTTCTCACTGGTTTATGCCTTATATTCTTCAACCCCAATGAGGATGCAGACCTGATGCTTTTAATTCCAAGGTGCCAGCTGCAGACGAGGTTAAAATGAGCTTTTGAAGGGGTTTGCTCACTTTCTAACGCATCAGGGATAATTCTGGGCTGCACTTTGGAGATGCAGGGGTGTATATTTTTAAGGCAAGAGCAATTAAAAAAATAATTCACCCTTTCTGCTGAATATGAAACATATGGTGAAGCCCCCAAAATGCAAGCCTTTCTTCTTGTATTAGGAAACTTGTTGTTTTAAGGTCAAAATTAACACTGTAATGGGATTCCAGGCTAAACTGTAGCACTGAGGCCATACTTTGATTGTTAAGCTGTCACTGATAGTGTCTCGGTGCTTCTGTGGAGGAAAAGTGCTGCTCCTTGAACTTAAAGACTTTAAAAACAGTATTTGGCTGCCTTAACACAGAAATCTTCTTGTCATTTCAAGTGCTGCAGGATGTCCCAGCTGACCTTCTGCTTCTGCTCCAGAAGGCTGTCAGTCCCCAATAGATCCTGCGCCAATGTCTGTCAGTCCCCAGCAAATGTTTATGTATCCTTGAGTATCTTACACAACAGGCACCTAAATGCAGGCAACTGTAGGCAACACTGTCCTAAGAGCAAAACTTTCCCTTGGGAGGCATTTGCTTGCTCAGAACCTTGAGGAAGCTCCTGTGTTAGAAATAAGCACTGAAATATTAAAAGATCATGTAACTAGCCCCTAGAATAGCCTGCCTAGAGATATGTTACAACACAAACACAGCTAATAAGTTTAATAGAAGAGTTATTAGGTGCAGTTTACAGCAGGCCATAATGGGGAGAAAAACAGTCATTCTGGGACCTCCCCACTAGGGCAATTCCCTGCCCTTGGCTCAGTGCCTTAGGTGAAGGCCAGTTAGATGGCAATAAATGAAGGTCAATGGAAACAACACAACCCTTGCTTCACAATTTCCTGGGCACAGTAAAGAATACTACTGAATGTGTCCTGCTAGCCTGGGCAGAAAAGAAGATGCTGATTTTGTAGGCAGGTACCAGTTCATCTGGCTGGTGAATCAAGCTTCCTCCTTGCTTTCTTTGATCCACTGCAGGGCTCACATGGAAAAGCATATGCAAGCCTGCTGGTTTGGCTGAGCTGGCCTTATCTTTCCCTACCAGCAAAAATGAAATAGTATGCTGGGAAAGTGAGATGATAACACAGCTGTACATTTTTCTGATTACAGACTCTGCATGCCCTCAGGACACCATCACCTCTCGCACTCTCCCATCCCAGTGGGACAAATATTCTTTCTTTCATACCGAGTTCCCCTGACCGTACTCCTACAGACACTATTTCCAGTGAGATTCCTCCCAGTCTGCAGGAGCTAGGGCACAGTTTGGAGCTAACTTGGGCAGCAAGAATAAAAAATGAGGCCAGGCTGTCCTTAGAAAATCTAAGCTACTTCCTTTGCCTTTCTGCCACCAGCGCCAGGTTGCAGCAGCTGTGAGCCCTCTGTTTCTCTGGAAGATGGCAGTCAGAGACCCCTCTCCAAAAGCAGAGCCTGTGTCCTCTCTTTGCACTCCAACTCTTTGTAACAGATGACATTGTGTTGCCTGTGATCAATTTACTTATGTCCCATCCTACCCTTGCAAGGGCTTTGGGAGTAGCTCTAGCACTCCATATTCATGTTGTCCCAGAATGAACAATCTCCTTGAGATGATCTTTTGGGACTAAAGCGTGTTCTTGTTCAGCTATACAGCCCTAACTCAGCTAGCCTTCTGGATCATTTGTCTGTGCCCAAGTTCCTGAGCATAAAGGGATAAAAATACATTTAAACCCACCCCATTCATCACCCTGAACCAATATAGCCAGGAAAGATACTGTTTGGAATTTGGCCTAAGTAAGTTAGCAGTTTTCGGGGAGGTGGAAATAACTCAATGCTAAGGTAAAATTTAAAAAGCATTTCTCCTGAGGTTTATCTTAGAAACTTCCTTGTCACCTGGCCTGATATTCCTGTAAGCTTCAGCCCCAGTGCTCTCAAGTGGCTGCCTCTAGCCCTCAGGATGCTGACCAAGAGGGACCACTGGATTCAACAGTTTATACTAAATGTAAGCTGTCTGAATCTGGGCCTGTCTGGATCAAGATCTACTTCAAACACATTTTTGCTCATGCTCTTATTAAAGCAGAACCAGGAGCTGGGGACAAATCCAGATGAAAAACCCTAAATGTAGGGGTGTTTGGATTCCTTTTCCTTCCGAATTAGGTGGCAGGTCCTCATTGCACTGCACCATACAGGAGACGTATGGTGGGTCTTTTCCATCTTCTACTCCAAAGATTCAGACCTCACCCCATCCTCTACCAGGCAAGGGCTTTGCTCAGCACACCGTCACGTTACAGACATCTAGAGCACAGACAGGCATGGAAGAATGATTTGCGTTTTTGCCTTTAACTAATTCACCCAATGCACAAACCAGGAGAGCAGGGGAATATCTGCAAACACATTGTGCCTGAACGTTTGCCGACAGGACGCTGAGAAAAAGCTTACCAGATAAAGGTAAGAAAAAAGTTGTTTAATTTCTTGTGCAAAAGATTTCAAGACAAGGAGGGAAATCCTGGTTAAAGTACTGAGGCACTGGGATGGCACAAGACAGGCCCAAGCCATGGTTTGCAGGCAGCCGTGGCTTGGCTGAATGAGCCCAGCCAGATAAGTCACAAGGGGGTAAAAACTAAGTAGTAGGGCGATCTCAGACAGGAGCTCCCAAGGGTGAGGGGAAAAGTAGAAGGAACAGACCAGAAGTTTCTCCTCTTCCAAGGTTTCTTTGCATTTATAGAAATCCTGGCTGCTGTGTAAGGAAAAGAATTTCCAAGAGAAACTGAAACTCAGAAGGGAATCAAGAGAAGAGAGAACCATATTTCCTACTAAAGAGTCCATCAGTGGGTTATACCCAGTAGCATAAATTAGCTGTTGTGGAGTTCTGCCATGCCATGTAAGATTGCTTCCAGGACGGAAGAGGCTCACACAAACCTCGTCCATGTATATGTATGTGTGCAAACCTGGAATCTGCAGTGTAGGTATGGGGTACAGACATCTCCCCAGTGATGTCCCTGAAGGGTAGAACAACACTATTAAGCATCAGTTAAATCTTTTTGTGACTGCAAAGTCTTTGAGGTCTGGAGAGATGAAAGCTGTGGTCCACCACCAAGCAGACGATGTGCCAAGAAATGGATTCATTTACCAAAAATAGCACTAAGAGCCTTTATAACCACAGGGAAAAAAAAAAAAAAAAAACAACAGAGTGTGAAAATGCTAAGCATACTCTTTAATTTGGGGAACAAAGGCATAGCCAGAAGCAGAAGCCAGATACCGGGTTGTGAATCTCACCAGAGGCTGCTTTCCTTGTTAGCTTTCTTAGACTCCTTATAAATAATTGGTGGATCCCCAGCTCATCATGGCGCACAGAATGAAAGCCACTAATTTTAACAATACATATTCCTGGGTAAACTGTTTTGGGCTAAATGTAGCAGGTTTTGACAAAAGGAAGTCAAACTCTGTAGTCCAATAACCCTCTCTGACCCAGGGACCTGTGAACATGTTGGTGAACGTGGAATATGAGCCCCTTGTTCTGCTCTGCTTGAAAGTCACAGTGTCACACCAGCACTGCACCCTGCAGCTGGATCTCTGCGTGGAGGCGTAGCCTGTTTCCAGCTTAATTAGAGAGTGATGTATCTGCCCAGACACTGTTGGAAAGGAATTACTGGCTCCTTTGTGTATGCATTTTCCACACGTTTCTCCTACATGTTGGGTGTGTCTGCTTTGTAAGATCCCATGCGGCTTGAGTGAAATTACAGCGTAAGTATTTCTGCAGAAGTACGGTAATACCCACTGACATGTTTTAGTGAGGGACACACTTGTAGATACAGGAGAGAGGTGTGACAAACAAAGAAAAGCCTAAAGTCAGGAAGCGTAAACTGGAAGCAAGTGAAAGTGTTGACTCACATCAGGAGACAGCCACAAAATAACACCATACAAGATGGTAAGAGAGAAAATAATGAAGACTATCCAGGTGGAACTGCCAGTCGCAGGTTATTTCAAACTGTCGCCAAGAGAATTGGAGATGATCTAAGTAAAGCCATCAAGGCAAGATCTGTAAGAAATGGGTAGTCCTTAAACTAAATAGGACATTTGAAGAAAAAACCGACTTCGGCAGGACAAGGAAGCAGTGCAATGTGAGAAGCCAGCTTTCAGAAACTGAGCTGCTTGGCATTTTTCACCTGAAACTGAAAGGTTATTTCTCCATTTCCCATGTTTGCAAATTTTACTTGGATTTTAAAGTCAGACTGTGGATGCTGGTTTTAGTTCATCTTCAAGATACACATGGTAACATGCAAAGGAGACTTGCATTCCAGTGATACCTGTTTGGCTGCACCTGCAATAATTGCAGGATAATACGTAGTTTTGCCAGTGTAGTGAATAAACACACTTTACCTAATACACTGGTAAAAGAATGTGCTGGTTTGTGATGGAACTATTTTTACCTGATCAGGTGCCTGATCAGAACAAAGATTTAATACAATGTTTGTTTTTAAAGGCTTTCCTGAATACACGGAAACCTTAGTAAGACCACTGGAGGGCAGCAACGTCAAAGTGAATCATTCATCAGTGTAGTTTTAGGAAAATTGTTTTGTGAAAACCCAAACCCAAGAAGACGACCTGAGCAAAGAAATAGAAATAATTAGAAATAATTTTCTGCTACCCAGATGCAAGTATGCAACACAGTGCAATTCTTCCAGTGCAAAAGCTAGTACTGCGATACCATTTCCCTTACTTTCCCGCATCTGAAGAATGCCACCTGAAGCCTGCATGACTTGTCCTGTTTTCAGAAAATGCTAAAAACTCCCCAAAATATTTGGAGTCTTGATGCATTCTGAACTCTATGGATTTGTGGGGGTTTTTTTAATCAATATATAAGCCAAGACTATTTTTTATATCTTTTTATAAACATATAGATATATTTGAATTATATTTATATTTGAGATACGTATAGAGATATATCTTTCCAAATGCATCCATATTTTTGCATTCGTATAATGTGGGTGGCACGTTCAGCAGAATTTTTAACTTTGATTTTTATTTTTAAGACTGTCCTAAACCAGTTTAGTGAGTCCTCCCTCTGTAAGGAAGCCCACTGACATTAGTGAAGATTTTGGGGTCGCTATGAAGATAAATGTATGAAATTTTCTGCAAAGTGTTTTGATTTAGTGAAAGAATGCTATTATTAGTCCAATATTTACACATTTAAAAAATACATGTTGACAATAATTTAAGATTATAGTTAGTCAAACGCAGCTGTCCATTGCTCTAAAATCTGTGAAGAAATATACTGGCTGACTTACAGGCCCAGGTCATAACATCCATCTATACTTTTGATAAAATATGAGCAAGGTAAATAAAACTGCTGTGGAGCTTGCTATTTTTGCAAAAAGCATAAGATACAGTTCCACTCTGCAATGTAGCCTCTTACTCAGTATTTGAGCTCCCTGATTGCATTCAAATCACATTCATATACAAATATGTTCTGTTACTGTCGGTATTAGAAAGCTAACAAGTGGAAAGAAGGAGCTGGGCTTGCCTTATCCATAGTGTCGTTTGGTACCTGGATGCCTGAAAAAAACACTCCCATGACTCTAAGGTGATTTTGTTAGGTTACAATAGGAAGGATCTTTTCTGAACATGTTACTACCAGAAGAAAGCATGGGTTTGGACAACAGTTATCTTTTAAAGAGTCCTCATGGGATAACAAGGGATGTGTGGGGACCACCTGACAAGTATGAACAAAATAAATACAGAAAAGCAATGTGATCCTGACAAGACACAGAGACTACTTTTAAGAGTGGAATAATCTGCACTTTAGCAGAACTTACGATTTCTCTAAGGTTTGTGACTTAGGCTACACCTACCTTAGCAAGTAGCTTGGTGCACCACGAGCAGAACTGCAGTGCAAAAAAATCGGTGCTCAGGAGACAATGTCCACTCTGTAGACAATTGGGGATGTTTTATTTCAGATTAGCTTTTGCTTGGTCCTGTACAGTAAGAGTCCATTAACTGACAGAGCACGAGGTGAGCTCCTGGAGAGCTTAGCTTCAGATCAGTTTCCTCCAAGAGAAATGCCATTGTGCTCCACACTGCACACACAAGCATACAAAGTGGAGCCTCAGTCTCTTCAGGTCCACACACCCAATCCAAATAAAAATGTCAGCATAAAATCCAACCTTACATGATACAGAGGGGAAGTCTGGTAGAAGTCACAGATGGCAGTTAGGGAAAGTGTCTACCTTTGGACAAGTTATACATGTAAATGTAGGCTAAAGTTTCTGGTTTGTTTTTTTACCATTTCCTATATGCAGGAGTCTCTCCTCAGCCTTTGGAAGTTAAGTTTCTTAGAATGGTTATAAAGAAGATGTTATATATGCAAATTGTTCTTAATTTTTATAGTATTTATATGGAAATGTGAATACATGTGAATTAAACAGCTTTACAATGGGAACAGTGGCATTTATTTTTTAAGTTTATATAAGTAAATGATTATGGCGTAAAAATGGAGATCTAATGAAAAAAATACCAGTGTCATATGGGAAACAACTGTGTATAGCTCTGGACCACTGTTTAAGCCCTCCCTTCTAATCCTAATCTTGCATTTGATCTTGCATTTGACTACTGGGCAGATGGCTCTCACCTTCACTTCCAGATTTCATAGTGGGTTTCTGGACTGCAGTTGGAAAAAAAATCCAGCTTCTAAACTGAAGTGATCTGCTTGGCAAGTTACTGAAAGACAGTAAAGATGAAAGTACAGAAAGTTTTTTCCACAGTCAGTTTTCATGCACCTCCATATACTATTTTAAACAAAAACATCTGCTTTACTGCCACTACTCTAAGGCTTCCTTAAAAACCGGGAAAGAATTCTTTAAAAAATGCTAGATTTTATTAACATTCCAGTTAGCAAACAGATGTTATAATCAATTGTAATAGCACATGACAAGAAAAGTTGGAATTCTGAAATGGAAACGTGTCAAAATGTGGATGCTCCAACCTACTTTTAAAGGCAAGGACACACCTATGTGCCTGCACAGAAACAAAGCTGTGAACCTTTTCTACTGGAAAACGCAGGTACCTGGTCCTACCCTTGTCAGATGTCAGCGATTTCTCTGACTTGCCTTAACCCTCGGAACATGATATTGCAGACATGCTGAGCTTCCCCTTGGGCAACTTTCCCTTTTCACAGGGAAACTAAAAACACAGCAGTGTCTCCAAGTCTAATTTGCTATCTTATTCCAAACACAGACTTTAGTGAGCACCCCCATGGCTGCTGTGGGGCTTGCACCCCAGGCCTTTTGCTTATCTGCTCGTGGAACAACACCTGTTGGTGAATTAGAATTATTTTTGCGATGGTTATTTTCCGTGAAGTACCATCAGAGGGCAGTAACATCGCCCACATCCACTTCCAACCCCTGCAAACCGCCTTTACAGTAACCCCGATGGAGCCCGATAACCCCGATAGCGATGGAGAAGCCCCAGGGCCCACAGTCTGGTTCCTTCACTCTGAGCAAGATGCAAGGCGGGGGG
>VYZV01014282.1:379364-399020 GCA_013401275.1 Pandion haliaetus | reverse complement strand
TTCCTTGGTTTCTTGCCAATCCACCTACCATTTTGTTTTCTGATTATGAAGTTGGCCAGGTCTATGAGGTGAGAACTTACGTCTTTGTAGAGAGTTAATTCTACCACTGAGGAGCATTATGTCCTGCCACAATCTACATATTTCACCCAATCTTTTGGCTTTCTGCAGTTTAACAAAAGTCTGAGTTTCTTCTTTATATTGAATTAATGACCCTTTACCTTCCTTGAAGATACTCTTTCACACATGCCACTGACACACTGACCAGTGAAAACTAAAAAGGGACTCTTCAGTCTCTGCTCCATTTTGGTAGTATCTGATTCAGCCTTTATTGAATAAACTGAGATTTTTAGGTTGGTTGCGATGATAAATTATTTACTACTAGCAGAGTACTAGGGAACTGCAAACATTACAATGAGTGATGATAAATACTATGGAGTATTTTATTTTCTTTTTAAATGAAGATGACTATAGAGCTGCAGAACATCACTTCAACATGTCATCGTGTAAGACTTATCCCCCCCTCTACTTCAGCATTTGCCATTGGGCCAGGTAAGGGTTCTTTTTACTGCCTTTAAGATGTTAACACCTGAGAGATCTAATTCATCTGCTTGAACAAACATTTTTCAGAGACGTTATGTTTGGTTCTGCTATCCAGAGTGCTCAGTTCTTTAGAAACTGAAGGTTGACTTATGTCTCTAGGACCATTCACATGGCACTCATAAGCAGATTCAAATGGTCTAATGAGGAATTCAGGAAGACTAACTAACATTAAAGTCTTTGAAGTTAGATTGAAATGTATCTATGGAATACCTAGATTGAGTCTTATCCAAAATTCATCTAGGAACAGACGTAGTTTCCACCGAAATCATTAGGGGGAGAGGGCAAGAAATAACATACTTCAGTTGCAGCGAGGAAGACTAGGTTAGAGGAAAGTTAAGAAAAACCTCTTTCCTACAGTAGGATAGGCCGGCACTGGGACAGATTGCCTAAGGAGATTGTGGTATCTCAGTCACAGCATTTGAGGAATATTTAGAAAGTTAGATGCCCCCATGTAAGCCTTGTTGTCTTGTGACAGAAGAAAACTGGGTAATGTTTTTTAGGTTTCTCCTCACTCTGTTTTCTGTAGTTATGAGAAGTGTATTTCAGACAAAAAAATCTTTGAGTTCAGTAGAAGATATGCACATACACATATTACACTGGCAAGCCTTTTGTAGTCATTCATTCTTATCAGCTTGACTTAGGCAATAAATGGGGAGAATTTGCAGGCTTCTTTCCCCAGAGGTGATCATAAATACGTATTCCAACTTTGGGAGGTTTTAATTTTTTTTAATTCCCTGCATTTTTTTTTTTCCAAGGAAAATTTCCAGGAAAGGGAGGAATGATTGCTCCCGGGATGACATGCCAGTATACAGTCCAATTTATTCCTGAACATCTAGGAGATTATGAAGATTGTATATTAGTGGAAACTCAAGTATCAGAACCTCTTCTGATCCCGATCCAAGCTAAAAGACCACCTCCAGTGTTAACATGTCAGTAATGTCCAATTCTTAAGTTTCTTTAAAGTTAAATGGACTTGTAGGTTTTTTTTCATTTGTCTTCAATTTTATGTCACAAACCAAATGTGGACAAACTTGGCAATGCAGTTTCTACATTTTGATAGCTACCTAATTTTCACTCATAACAGATTTATTATTTATTAAAATGTAATCCTGACAAATTTTTTCTCAGTTATTTGTTCTTGCCACATCAAGCTCATTTTTTTTCACTGTATTAGAGGAGTGAGCAGGGGCTACTCTTCTAGGTTTGTCTAGCCAGTTCCCGAACTCCTAACTGTAATTACTAATCCTAAACATTAAGGAAGTATGATTTAGTTATAAATATTTGATGCTGTTAATTAATATTCATGGAATGTTACATTCATTATATATGGATATGACATATCTGCAGGATTCACCTCTCAGATATCTAGCCTCAACTGCAACAAGGATTACTTTTGCAGAAACTTGCTTTGATTTTTTGTAAATTCAACTTTCCTGTTATACTGAGCTTTTTAAAAAATCATCTTACTTTTTGTTGTCATTCAATAGAGTCTTTAAGTAGGAAGCACCATTAAAATGTACGATGAATGTAGAAATATGCACCTCATACTGTTTAACTTTCAAATGGAAAGAATTTAAGGGTTTTTAGGATTGTAGCACCTAGCATATTCACGTGCAGTAGTGTTGCCTGTAAAGAGTTATTTAAGAAGCAGCTGGCTTTGCCAGCTGTTAGCCTTCACTGTCTGTGTAGTCTGATTTTCTGTGTTACTCATTGCAGTGCCTCACATTATAGACTGTGGTTCCTGCCTTGTTGGAGGAATAAAAGTAACGATGATTTTGTGCAGAAATGAGGGAATTAGCACTGGGAAGTTCTGTATAATGCCAAAGAAAGCCTGGCCACCTGCTAATTTCAGGGTGAGTGATTGGAAGGGAAATACTGGACATGGTATGGTATAGGTGCCCTGACATGAAGGCCTTTTGAGCTAGTCATGGTATATTAGCACAGAAGTCATAAGGCCTTGCTGGGGACATCTGTATTGTGCCATTCGCTCAGGGATTCACATTTCTCCTCGAGACCAATCTCCTTGGATGTCCGTACCTTCTGCTTGTGCTCTGGCTTGCCTCTGGAAAAAATTGTCTTGCTTAGTGGTGAGGTAAACTCAGGCATGGATCAGGGAAAGGAAAATTGGATTGAACTTTAACCTTAGACTTAAAACAAGTAGAAATGCAATCAGTTCTAGCCTTGCTTGAGCTAATTTCCTCCCCCTCCCCACCAAAGATATCACTTACTGACCGTGCTGCACCTGTAGACTCCTAGAGTCCAGTACTGCTCTGTCTTTAGCTTTCCATCACAGAACAGGGTCTAAGTAAAACAGGTAAAGAATATAAGATGTGACTGGTAGACTGGCATTTTACGTGCTAGAGAAAAGGCTAATGGGATAGCTGATGTGCCAGGTTGTCCCTCCGGAAATGCTTTACAGTTCCAACCCAAAGTGCATCATAAGCATGGAGAAACAGACAGATCTCCTATGCTCAGGCATAGCTTTTCTTCTGTGAACACAAATATTGGAGCTCCTGACACTATCATTTGTCTTTGGAGACAGCACCTTCCCTCTTGCATTCACCAAGGTAATTGTAAAGCATGGAGCGTTTCTTCTAATTAAGCCATATACATGTCACTTACTTTTGAGATGTGTGAAAAAAAATTATGGTAAGAGGTAAAACAGTGATGTTGTAGTATACTGCCTGGTTTAGGTAACCTTGTATTTTAAAAACAACCACCTGATCAATTTAATTTATTAATCTTTCTTTTTTCTTCTTTTTTTTTTTTTAACACCTTAGGCTGTTGCCACTGTTGGTTTTGTGATACAAGATCCTTTTGGGATCCATCCTCCTGTTTTTGAGCTAGCTCCAGGGCAGAGCACAACAGTAGAGGTTAGTGCCAACTGCTATAGAATGTATTTGTACTTTAACAAATACATTAGCAAGAAAGATCATTTTAGAAGATCTTGGCTGGACCTTGTGAATTTGGGGTTTTGTGAGAAAAAAACACTCAAACCTTTCTGTGCAATTATGTTGGAAGAATTGCAATTGTGAGTCTTACTGGGGAGTCTTTCATTGCAACTTCGAAGTCTTGCTTAGCCACTCAGAGACCAGTCAGATTTTTTCCCACACAAAGAATCCTGTTAAAGAAAACAGGAATCTCAGAACACAGGAGTGCTTATTTCACTCTGGCTGGGACATCAGGTCCAAGAAACTTTTCCTTTCTGAGCTTCCTTGGAAAAAAAGATATTTTTTGGAAAAAAAATCTTTCATTGTAGAGCAACAGATACAAATCCTTCACTTATGCTGTGCTCTTTCCTGAAAAAGATCCTGCAGTAAGTGTGCATTACTGGTTGCCACCACTGCTTTGTCTGATGTGGACCACATTTTATTACAGCATCACTGTGGGGAGAGGAAGAGTGATATGGAAAGTAAGGCTAGTCTCCAGCTCTTCATTTTGACAGTCCCTGCTGGCTGTTGATAAGAGGAATGGGTCAGGCAGGTATGGATAAAGGAGAAACGTTTCTCCTCATTTCTGTCTCCCCAGGTGCATTGCTTCAGCAGGGCCAGGCACATGTGGGAGAGAAAAAGGAGACAGGTTTAGCATGGGTTGGGTTTGCGGGTGGTAGTGGATAACACGTAGAAGAACCATGGTGCACATTACACAGCCGAAAGTTTTGGGCCCTGATCCATTTTTGTTGAGGTGGAACTCAGGGATGGCACACAGCAGCTGCCCTGCTCACACTGTTGTAGCTTGACAGGCAGTGGTGGCATTGCTCAGTAAGTGACTGAGGGCAGATCTGATTCTGAGGGTGCAATTCATACAACTAACTCAGCAGACTGCCCACATCTCCAGTGACTATACAGGCAGCCTCTGGTGACCATCCAGATACACACATGTAAGTTTAGAGACCCAGAAAACACCTATTTCTTTCTGGTTTGTATTACAGGAATGTGACACTGTTTCTTGCAAATAAAAGATTTAATTACTAATCACTAGAACTGTCCTTCAGTGAACATTTACAAATTGAAGCTTATTGCTTCCTGGAGAGAAATCAGTTACAAACATTGCTATTTCACTTCTCTTTTTCAGGTAGTGTTTTTCCCTTCTGCTCCAGAAGTCTCACAGCAAATATACACCATCGTTTGTGACAATCGCCAAGTCAATGATGTTATAGTCACAGGTTTGTTTCTAAAACCTTTCAGAGATCACATTTCTAACTCCGTACATATTCAGACAATGTGAGTGGTGGTTGATGGCTTGAAGTGATGGTAACATTTTATGTCACTGGATTAAGCAAATACTTTGTCCCCGATGGTGCTAAACGCTAAGAATTTTTATTATTATTACTGCTCCATCCCAGTGCATGAAATACATGGGATTCAGAAAGCACTGAGCTCTTAACCCACTGTAGCCAAAAGTCCAAATGTAAAATGTCGCCAAGTAGCAGAAAAAAATAATTGTCAGGTGCAATTCGTTTCTTAGACTTTTATATCCATAAGATAGCATGACAAACTATAAAACAGCAGCTTTAACAGGGCAGAAATACATTTGAGTGTGAAGCAAATTTGGGGCACATCTTGTATTAGGGTATTCAGGAGAGATAGGTAGTCTTTGGATTAGCTAATGAAATCAGTTGAAATTCTTGTAAATGTTAGTGCTTGTCCTGTAATGTAATTGTGAGTGCTGTAACATTAGGTTTGACTTGTAGTCTATTTAATCACTTTATTACAGGTATTTCCTTTAGAAATTTTTTAATAGTGCATTTACTGCTTATTTTTATTTCAATATACTGCTCAAAACATCTGGGAGCCATATTATCAACCATTGCAACACCTTGCTCACTTCAGTGAAACGATGCTAATGTAAGTGAGCCGAGGTTGTGGCCCTGAAATCCAAATCTGTTAAATTCATGAAAAGATGAACTCTATTGATATATGTTGTTAAACAGAGAACATCAGGAAAATATTGTACAATTAGCATATTGGAGTTCTGAAACTTGAGGAAACACCAGATATAATCAGTAATGGCCATTGCCGTCATTTGCTGTTAATGAGTAATAGGAACAAAGTTAATAGCTAGATGGTAAACAGTAATACATCTTATTTCTTCAAGGGGTGGGACAGCTGATAGCTCTGGAGCTTTTGTTCATCACGGGTGGAGAAAGCAAACCTGGACCCGGTGAAGTTACTGATGTAAGAGCACAACATCTCATACGATTTGGCCCCCAAAACCCACACACCACTGAGGAGAAGACATTGGTTATAAGAAACTCTACGTACGTAGCTGCTATTAATAGAGTAATGCTTTACAGTCTGAACATGCTGGTAGGGCTCTCACTTGTGATAGCGTTCTCTCTCAAGCTGGAGTAACCTTCATGCTCTTGATAAAATTCGTGCAGAAGCCTTGCTTCTTTTTGCTCCATTGTTTAGTAATTAAGGTTCAGGGATATGCTTGTGAGAGCAGGATCATTATGCATAGATCAAACATTATGGCAACCAGTAGCCATACCATTTGGTTCATACACTGCCAAGGTCAATATGTTTGCTTCAGTATAGCTAAATCTACAACTCCAAAAGATTCATAAATATAGATGGTTGCAGGAAATATTTAACAGGGTCAAACAGGTGAGATTTATCTAACTTTACACATCTACAGTGTATACTTGTGCAACTGAGCTAAGCACCCTATGCTCCTTTCCTTTCATAGTGCAGGGAAATAGATACTTCTAAGGATGCAATTCTGACCATAGACATCTCCCATAGGACAAGACATAACACATCCCGGACTCCACTGGATCTCCACTGATTTAAATGGGAGCCCAATGTAACTAACTCATATTAAAAGTTTCACAATTCCTACTATTGAGTCCTAATAGATTTAAATACAAACTCTATTTGAAGTCAAGGAATATGTCCCTGTGTACAGTTATGTTGTACTGAACATAGTGGCATCCTGATTTTGCTCAAAATCAGTCGGGCAATAACAGAAGTTCACTAATGTGCATTATTGCAGTGGTTAGAGGCTGCAGACCATCAAAGCAGTGAGAAGGTCAGTGCTGGTTTTAGATACATTAATGTAAATTGCTACTTGCTACAGTGAATTTCTGGAAGTTTGTTTTGTGGCCTGGAAACCACACATGCATAATGCCAGAACAGAATGCTGTTTGGGTAAAGAAAGTGTGTTTCACTGAACTGCATACTGTAAAATGATGAAGGATGTGACTATGCCAACTTCCACATTTTCTTTGTGCTATAATCTTGACAGCAGTGCCTGCACATCTAGTGTCAGCATTTGCATAAAACAAAGCTGGACAGGCTGAGACTGAACTCCACAGAAGCAGGAAAGAGAAAATTTTCTACTGCTATACAAAGTGATATGTGTTCAGTTTGTCTTTGATACTCACTTTCAAATTCCAGTGTCCTTCCTCCCCGTAGTAAGGCAAAGTTTTTGAGGTCAGTAAGGTTTTAAAACCCATGAAGACATTCCATGGAATACAATTCTGCTGAAGCAACCTAGTTAAGCAACCTTTTCTAGATTACAAAGAGCATTGCAGAGCCATTGCTATAATCTTAGCTGGAACCACTGTGTTTGTTGACATGTTAAAGACCACATCTTGCACTTGGATTAAATTCAGTGTAGATCAGCAGCAGTGATCCAATGCAAACATACTGATATCAGCAGGAATGGCCCCGTTCATCTCAGATTCGTGAAAGAATTGTAGAGTTTCCTAAAAGTTACATTACATGACAAGTTAAATAAGGCAAGAAAGTGCTAACATATCTTACATGTTTATATAATTTACTTCCATATATTAACATTTTCTTTGTACAATTTATATACTCTGACTCTGTGCTGCCTCACCAGCTTTGTAGCTTGCAAAGACTGGTAAGTCTAACCCCTGTAATTTTTAAAGAGAGGAATTATCTACACGGAAAAAGGAACTGAATATTTTCTCCCAATATTTTTACTCAAAAGTAGCTGGGGTTTTTTAATCATAGCATTTTTGTTGTTCATTGATCTCTTTGCAGCCACGTAGAACTTCCTTTCTACTGGCAGATAATAAAGCCTAATCTGAAACCATTAATACCAGAAGAAACTGCAGACTTTATGAAGCTCAAATACAACCGAGACACGGAGTCAGCCTTCTCCCTAAATCCTGAGCAGGGGGTTTTGCTTCCCCATGCAGATCATGAGTTTATTCTCACTTACGCTCCACAGGAGGTATGGCTTGTGATTCCTTCCTATCTACAAACTCCAGCTGTGTATTTTTATGCAAGTCATAAAGTCCTTACTGTGCAGCTTTCTAAATTAAATTTAATTAGCTGGTACTATGCTCTGATAAACAGTGTTCAAAACATAGAAAATTACTAAAAGAAAACATGTTTTGACTGCAAAATGTGAGACAGTTTCTGATCTCATATCATTTTTGGTACTGACTGGACACAATTAATATTACACTGAAACTATGGACACATCCTCATAGCTGCAGCTGTGCTGGCTGGTAAAGTTACCACCCTCACCACAGTACCAGCTCCTCCACAATCTCCTGACGCTTCCCCTTCTGAGTGAGCTGTTTTGGGGATGTACCTCATACCTACTGCAACCTAAATAAGTTTGGTTAGCAAACAGTTATTATTTAAACTGTTTCCAGCTGTAGCTTTTTTGGGCTGAAATGGGTCCTATGAATAGCTATGTGGTAATTTAAGGGGATAGTAGTAGCCTTTGGCAGAGATATCATGGTANCTGGGTTTTTTAAAGACTTTAATTAGTTAATAGAAAAATATATTGAATTAGCATATATACAAATTAATATCTCATTACAAACAAATGAATCTTTTGCAAAGTCCTTCAGATTTAAGGCCTGCTTCTGTGTTTCCTCTTTTTTTTCCCCTCGTTAGAATATAGAAGATATCCTCCTTTCCCATGATGGAGAAGTAGTGTTTCTTACTCAAACTCAGATTGATGGTCAATTAAGCTAAATACCCTGGAGCAGTTAGAAGAAGCTTTAGGTTAGTACAGCAGCATGGAGCTTAAGTTGGGGAGCCTTTGCAGATGCTTGTGTGTAGTATGCAATATACTAGGGAAATAATAATAGTCGTGTCAAAAATGAGTATTTTTCTTGGAACTGTACACCATGAGATCAGAATCTGGCTTAATATTTTGCAGTCAAATATGTTTTCTTTTAGTAACTCTAGAGTTTGAATATTGTTTGTCAGAGCTTACTTAGTACTCAGATGATGATCATTCATCCTTTAAATGTAAACTACTTTTTCATCTTTTTTTAATCCTCAACGTAACTGATTACTTGACATTAAAATCCTCTCCTTCTTCATCTGTGTAGCTGAAGAGTTATCACAGTGTGATTCAGATGGTACTGAGGGACATCCCAGAATCACCTTGGTAAGCTGAGAAACAGTATTTCCCAGTAAGATGTGTAGCCATGTTTTAGCAATACTATTACATTAAATTACTGGGATTCTTCATCTTTCTGGTGATGGACTGACAATTATAAAGGATTTTATCTGCACAACTAATTGTGGTACAAAGACCGTCTCTGTGATCTTCCCTCATGTCTGAACATATGCCTTAGCCCTGGCTAGGGCTGCACTTCTCTTGGAAAAAGATAACACTGTCATTTTTTCTGTTCATTTTCCAGGCTTCCTGCTGAGATTTCCAGCAGGTTTTCCTGTTATTACTGTTTGTCACAGCAGTCTATGACTTACTTACTTGTTCATGAACAGATTGGGACAACTAGAGTACATTAAAGAACTACTGTAATTTTTCCAGTTTTTAATTGTCCCCAGCCTGAACTACCTGCACACCTGCAGTCTGTACTTGAGAAACTGTTGATGATTTTCAGTTTTGGTCTGGCAATTAAAAGATGGAATCCAGTTTAAACACCAGTTTAAGATGCTTAATAATTCTACCATATTTCCTCCCAAAGTTTAGTAAAAGAGGGGATGCTTCAAAACATCCCAGAATACAAAGCAGAGGATGTAATAGCACTGGAAATAGAAGTTAAAGGATCAACAGAACCATTTAATCTTCTTCTGGAACCGTACGCCATTATCATCCCTGGAGAAAACTTTATTGGTGTAAATGTCAGGAAAACATTTAAGGTTTGTTTGCTTTTGAATTCACTGTTATCATGTGCTTTGTGTTGCTAGTTGTCATGGATGTTATTAGAAGGTATCAGACAATCCATGTTATTTTAGTTTTTCTTAAATATTTTTAAAGGAGGCCATGACTCCAAGAGGGTCTGTACTGAAATCCTCTAGCAAGCCTCCTTAGCCCTACACTTCAGGCAACAAGCTTCATTCTTTTTTCTTCTTGCAAGTTTGACACCACAAAGTTTTACCCTTCTAAATGTTTTTCTGAGTCACTAGCTGTTGCTTATCACTTTGTCAGTCCCATAGTGTAAAAGTTTTCCGGTTGGGAGGAATAGCCAATGGATGATTATATTACTTCATAACAGAGGCACTGTTCATGCAAAGGACTACAGCAAGCACAGAAGAGCAACAGAAGTCACATATGCTGCAGCTTACTAGACCTTATTCTTTCCTGCATGTTCTGAATATTTCTGTTTGACCATTATGGGACAGACTGCTGCTGCAATTGTCCACTCAGCATCCTCTTCACTATAGATCAGGATCCTTTTGATCTTAGACTCACTTGGGAAAAACAGGCCTGATAGCAAGAGCCGAGCAGGAATACATTTCCCAGTTAATGGTCTTCCCATTTTTTCTTAAAGATACTGCTAATCAGGTTTAGTTTTATGCTTTCTCTTCCTACAAGTTCTTTTTCAACTTAAGACAGCCATTTCATACTTTCCAGTAATCCAGTATAGCTACATGTGTGGTATAGGTAATTAAGTGACTTACTGGTAATTTAATGACATTCCTCGCAGTTTCCAGTTGTTTTTTTAGTCTTAAAAGGATAAGAATTTGAACTGTGCTTAGAGATAATTGTGCTTCAGAGAACAAAGTTATTTGCTGTAATTAAGAAATAATGTCTGAATAGAACTGAAGAGCAGGCCAAAGATTTCAAGAGCTTATATCTCCCTCACAAACAGATCCTTTGCCAAAAAAAGGCTGCTTTCAAAAGAGAGTTTTGAAGTTTAAATTTAGAAGGTCTGTTACACTTTTGAAAAATGGGGGGAAAGTTTAAAAGGCTTCAAATGTGATAATGTTCTGGGAAAGAATGGTTAATGGATTTTCTTCAAGTTTCAGAAAACACCTTCACCTGTGTGGAGGTAGCCACTGTGATAAATATAGTGCTTATATAATCTGAATCTAGTGCTTTCAGCATAGATCTCCACATCTGAGCTACCTGTGCTAAGCTTTCCTTATAGTCCTTGGAGACTTCGTTGGCAGCATCCAGGGGCTGATTAATCTCATCCTATAAGCTAAAAGATGTTGGAGGAATTGCTCCCAGCACTCACTAGTTGGCTTTATTTTCACTAAAGAGAATCCTAGGA
Organism: Pandion haliaetus; assembly: GCA_013401275.1. Lineage (NCBI taxonomy): Eukaryota > Metazoa > Chordata > Aves > Accipitriformes > Pandionidae > Pandion > Pandion haliaetus. Next base: position 387,958 of record VYZV01014282.1, on the reverse strand, counting down.
GATTAGGTCAGATGTAGCTCTTGTATCTATTTTGCAGACACCTGAAATCCAGTCAGGTGAATCCCACTTCTTCTTGTCCTTATTTTATATCACAGATGAGAAAGGAAAGGGAGGACACAGCATTGTCATGAAAATAACAGTAGTTAGTGCATGCACTGGGTTAGTACTGTTCAAGTCAGAGGTTAGATGAAGTTCTGTGTCTTTCCACTCTTACCATGCTCAGTTTATTTCAAGATTCAGGTGAAAATACAGTATGTTGTAGCTAGATTCAAGGCATATTAGTAGGTCGTGATGTTTAGTGGTGATCAGGATATGGTTAGAGTTTGCAAAGTATGTAAAGTAAGACTTGCAATACCTAGTTTGCAGTCCATCAGTACTCTCAGCAAATTGGCTTGTTGCTATGAAAGCTTCAAGTGCGTTAATTGTCTCATTGATTTTAATTGTTTTAGATGTGGAATAACAGCAAATCATTGATCAAGTACACATGGGAGAAAATCATGCCCTGTGACATCATGGAAGTTGAACCTCATACTGGCGTCATAGGTAAAGTTTCTGTGACTTGCAAGCATCAATTAATGACAGCAATATTTAAATTGGTACTAGTGGAAGAGAAAAGTCACAGAGCACTATAATGCAAGCTGCAAAACAAGATGTGATCCTTAGCCCAGCGGAGCCAGGAGGAGACTTAATTTGGTTCCAGGAGCTTCAATAACAGGCTTGCAGCACATGGTTTCTTTGCAAAAGGGTGAGACAGGACCCTGAATTTTTCTTTTCTAGATATGAATAAATGCTGTGAATTTGAACTGGCAATTACTGGAAGCAAACCTGGGTGCATCAGCCGTAACCTGCAGTGTAAAATTGAACACTGTCCAGAGCCAGTTGTGCTGCATGTTGAGGCTGCTTTTAAGGTAAGGAACAGTTCAGTGTTGTGGGATGACTAGCTGTGGGGCCTGGCCATTGTCCATACAAAGCTTTTTTCCTCTTAAAGGCGTGGCAAATCTAAAGCAGTTACAAACAGAAATTATTTTTGCTGTCTAGTAACTATTGAGGCAATGTTGATACTCCCATGACAATAAGAATTTTTCTGCATTACACGCAATGCATTTGCTTTCTGCTATTCTCTGTGAAATTGAATGTTAATCTTAGATAATGTATGCTTCTTAATTAGGCAGTTTTGGCAGAAGTGTCCATTCTGACATCTGTTTCCTGGTGTCCTAGGGTCCACTTCTTTGTATTGATGTTCCATCACTCTGGTTAGGTTTGACTAAGCAGGGTGAGAGTGTATTAAGAACCTTTGAGATTAAAAATCTGTGTCAGCTGCCAGCACAATGGAGAATGCAAGAAAGCCAGGTTTGTTTAGCTGAAAGGAATGAAGAGGTAAGTCACTGCTATAGCTGGCTGTTCTCCCTCCTTAGCTATTTTTTCCTTGTGCTTAGGAGTTGTAATATTCATTACAGTATCAAAAGTTCGAATTTCTGTGAATTCTTATGGAACTGGTTCCACAGAGTTCTATAAGTGAAGAAGTTCTTTTGAGATTAAATGCTTCATTGCAATTTTTCTCTGTTTCCATTTATTACAAATCCTCTGCCAGCCTGATGCAAAGAGATATGGAGTATTTCCTGTATGACAGTGACTTCAGCTGCTGCTGATAGAAATAAGTGTAAGACTTTATCAGAACTGAGGCTGCTGAACCCTCCTCCCACACACCCACATGAGCATCTTGGACAAGAATCTCAGCACCTACTGAATTGGGCCTTTTGGCTTTAAACAATAGCTTTGAAACATGCAGGCGTGTCCCAAAATAACTTCTTACCACAATGAATACTAAAACTATTGTTTAGTATTATCTAGACTGTGATGTGTTAAATGCAGTCCATTCCAGTCTTTCACTTTAGAGCTCGTTCCACCATTTCATATGAAATAACTAAAGCAGCTTGGAGGCAATACTGGTGGCAAAGAACTGAGTGAAAGCTGCTATCTGCAGACCATCACATAAAATTAAAAAAAAAAAAAAAAAAAAAAGAGAAAGCAAAATACTTAGTTTGATTATTTGTGGCACACAGTGGGCTTTGTAGCTAGATTTCTCCTTGGGGTTATGCATTAAAGGGAAGTGAGGAAATCTGGACTCTAGGGTAAGTGCTTTTTGTTGTAACGAAGGCCGAATTCTGCCTCTAGGGCTATTTACATAGTTACTTACCCATGCAAGGAATTGAGTTCACTTATTTCATGGCAAAATTGGTCTAAACACTGTTCAGATTTTCTGTTTTCTGGACAGACTGTCAGTTTTGCAAAGGAGAGAGAAGCTTGTCAAGTGGGAATTTTCTATTCACCATCAGGAGGTGGAAGCCTGCGAGAAATTGTACTGTATCCCCATGAGTTTTTGAGCTTCATTTTCTTTTCTACGTGTCATGTAGATATCTCACCAACTTTGGGTGAAAGTTGATGGCAAAAAGAAAAGATTTATGAGTGGTGGTTATGGCAGCCTTGCAAAACAGTTGTGTGTGTGTGTGTGTGTGTGTATCCCTTTTCCCCCAGAACAATTATAATCAGAAGTGCTTGGTTAGGGATAGGGGTGTCCTGGAGGAGACCCTGTCCTCACAGTCCTGAAGCCCTTACTCTCACTGTTATTCTTTTGTCCCCTGCCGTTCCCAACAATTCCCTGAACCCCAGAGAGATTTTAAACTTAAACTCTTGAATTTGTCATCCCAGAGCCTGTTCATATCCCAGTGAAGACCATATATCAAGTGCTCCATTCCTCCTGCATAAGAATTACCTCCTTCCTTTTCTGAACCTCTCCAGCCCCCACCCCACACTGGTGCTCTTTCTGTTTCCACTCCTCCAGCCCTCTTCCCTTGACCTTCTGTCCAAGAGTCTCCCCAGCTTGTGGCACCTTGCACAGCTGCTGCTCAACCCCTCTGCTTGGGAGGAGACGCTGCTACTGCTGCTGACTGCTTCTCCTTCACATTCCCCCTCACTCCATGCACAGGCATCCCTGTTATGCCCTTGGCTCTGACTACCCTTCTCTTAGGTCATTGCCTTTTTATTAGCTGTCCCCAAAAGAAGCCGCCTTGTCTAGCCAGGTTTTCACAGAGCTAGCACTGTACTTACTGAAATCAGCCCAGGTGGGACTCCAGGGGTGGAAAGGACATGTCTGAGGGAAAACTAGACACATGCAAGTCCTAATTAGATTGTGTGGCTTCAGCATTTTACACTTGCTTTGCAGACGTCAAAGAAATTTCTGTTTCCTCTCTCCTCTCTTAGGTATCTCCCTTTACCATTCAACCATCTGCTGGAGAAATACCTCCTTTGGGTATATGCAGTGTGTCAGTTCAGTTTACATCATTACTGTGCCAGCGTCTCCAAACAGTATTAGAACTAGAGGTAGAAAATGGAGAAGGAAGGTAAGGGGGGAAAGTGGCATTCTGCTTTGTTTTTTCCTGAGATTCACATGTGATTTTCACTTTAGGTAGTTTTATCTCCTAAACCAAAAACATGTAGCAGGAACTCAGAGAGGGGTTGTGTAACCTATCAATGAACTATCCAATCACTAATATTGCTAAATAAACATAATCATCATTCTTTCCAGCATGCTGTTGTATGTCTAGCACATTTCATTAACGATAACAATAGACCATCTGTGTGTTTATTTCCAGTCATCTTCCTGTTTTTGTTGAAGTTCAGACCCCCCAAGTGTGCCTGATATCTAGTCATCTAGTATTCACTGAAATTTATACTGGAGTTCCTGCCAAAGCAACCAGCAAACTTTTTAACCAGACACTGCTGCCAGCAAAATATTTATGGGGCAAGGTAAATGCGCTTCTAATAGATGAAACATACAGCAGGGATGGAAATTGCAATTTCTATCAAAATACAAATAATAACTACTCTTAAAAGCTTTTCTGATGTATCTTTTGAGTGGTGATTGCTGTTTACTGGCTTATGAGCAGAACTTCAACTTGAGACCAGCCTTTATGGAAAGATTGATGTCAATATGCTCTTACTGTCTTTGGATCATCCCTGGGAAAATGGGTGGGCAGAGATGTGAGGGGAAATGGGATGTAAGCTACCAGAGTATTAAACAAAGTACCATGGCAGTTTAGGGTTTGCATTTAATTTAGCAGAGCAAAGAAACAATTGTGCTTTTGAATTGTGTCTAAATTTTGCTTAAATTTCACGTTCTGGGTGGGATTCGTCTTACAGATTAGGACCCCTAAATTTTAATGTCAGAATTTAAGCTATGGTCTGAACTCTGTTTTCAGTCAATGGAAATCTGAGCAGGAAGCTGGTCGCAAGCACATATGTGTCTAGTGTCATTTTGGATGCTGTAGAGTGTTATTCCTGGCCTCCGGGTGTTACTCAAGAAGTGTGGTCTCTTCTAAGTCGTGTCACACCAGCCAGCCATGCATGTATGTCTTGGCTACCCTCTGTGCCTGTGTTTAGGCAACTGAATCCTACCCCATCGATACAGTCAATGGAGTCCAGCAAAGTATTCAGCTCCTCCTAAAATGGACAGCTATTTTGGTCTATAGAATGCTTTCTAGCACATACTAACTGGATGTCTGTTGGCTACAATGTTAGTGTGGACGCCCACTACACATACACTTCGGTGACTTAGCCAGTAAGCTGAAACCTACTGTCAGTGTCTTGGTCATTCAGATCTACTCTGACATTCAGGGTTCAGCTCATTTGCCTACGTAAAAGCATTCAGTGCCATCCAAGATATCCTCAGGTGCCCAAGGGATCCTAACAGAGCATGTGGATGATATAGGACCTATAGGAAAATCTTTTGGAACAGCTGGAACCTAGGAGGAATTCACAGTGTTTTACATGGTATCTGATGCTCATGTGTGAGCAACTGAGTTGAACCCCTGGATTCATGCCATGTGCAGTTAGTCGCTTAGGGAAGGTGCCAGCACCAGGATTGTCTCTGTAGACTAGGATCCTATTCCAGTATCAGATACATTGACTTCACCCTGGAAAGGCTTGTGACTGTGAGAGGGATGACAGTGACTCTGCTGCCAGCCCAGATGCCTCACTTGGGCACCTGAAGTTATTTGGAATGAATGTAGGCATGAGGATCTTATGAACCATGGGGGAATTGTAAAGCAAGCCTCAACAAACTGTATGTGTTGCTACCTGGAAGTGTCCTAAACCTGAGAATAGCTCGGTCGTTATAGTCCTCCTTGATCTGAAGAGAAAATCTGAAAGAATCAGAGTTAGCTGAATGTCTGTCCTTTCTGTTTGGCAGCTCATTGGAAGTCAGGCAGCTTTCTGCTCCGCCACTGTCTCCCCAGCCAGTGGCACCTTGGGCCCAAATGAAGAAAAAGAATTCTGCATAGAGCTGTCAGCTAACATCATGGTAAGTTTAAAAACTGATGCAATTTTATCAAAACAGGAACACTGGCATTCTCATCTCACCTCCATCTGGCAAAAGAACGGATTTTTATATACAAAACATAATGCTCTTTTTTCTGTACAATACCTCTGAAATTGCTTTGCTTTAGAGGTACCATGGTTGAAGGCAAGAATTAAAGCAGTCCACATGGTGTGCAATTTTCTACCCTGCCTCTTTGTTTCTCAATTGTTCTTGTTTTCTTTCTTTCTTGAATGCCTATTCAATTACTCTTAATGCTTATCACTTTTCTTGGAGCGTACAGATCCTCACTTTGGATTATCCCAAATTAAATGGAGCAGACTGGCATATATCTTTTGGTTTTCTGAATGCAACTGGGCTCATGAGATTTTGATATTTGAAAACTTAAAAGGGGTTGATGGGACTGAGAGTCTGCAAAATAAGGTGTAGACTGCAGAGTTTACAAACTTCAGGAATTCAGTCATAGACTTTATGGGGGCATTCAAACAGCTGATTTAATGCAACTAAAAAAAGGAAATAAAGGAGCTTCCTATAGGTATTGTGTATTAGTTCCCATTACAGTCACTGGAGACCTAAGTTTCATTTATTTGCTTAAGAGTAGGTGTTCGGTACTATCAGAGATGCCCTAGCAGATCTCAGATACCCTTGTGTGTCTGGCATATGTGGCACAGGATCCCAGTAAACTTGAGCCTTCTTCATGGAAAGCTGGAAGCTCAACAGGACACGTTGGGCATCTGAAAGGGCACTTTTGCATATTGTTGGGGAACTGAATGCCATCTGAGCCACCTACAAGAAAGGTGAGCTAGATGCCTAAGTACCATTAATGAATCACTGGAATTTTAGAGCTCGTATTTGGAATTCACCTTTATAGGTGAACTCAAGGGCTAACATTGAGGGAGTTGGATTTAGAAGTCTGAGTCTGGAGCTGAATCCCAGTCTATTATTTTATGCAGGATGCACTGATTCATGTATTAATAAGGCAAAAAAGAACAGCAGTGTTGAATTAGCCAGAGTACTGGTGTGACTGGGCCACATAATTCATCCTGCAAGTCCTGCTTTAAACCCAGGTAGAAATAAAACCTTGGTTTAGGAAGATTATTTAGAGCATGACTAGAAGTGATTAATGCTTGGAGCTTCAACACTTGCAGGAAGTGTGTCAAAAATCACTAATGGAGCAGTTTTAGGCTTATAGACTCATGTGGGTACAAAGCCAAGAAAGAGCCACAAATTTTTACCTTGGTACTACCTTCTAAGCAAATCTGATGCTGGCAGAAAATGCACTTAAGACAATTCAGTAAAACTTTTCACAATTCTATTGTAGTTCTGGTTTTAGTCCAGTGAAGTTTATACACGTTTTCTAAATAAATTTCTTAATGAGGCTGCCTTTCCTCTGTGGTATTTGCTTCATTCACAAGGAAATTTGACTCTTTGCCTTTCAGGGTGAGCTGAAAGACCTTGCCCTTTCCTGTAGCATAGAAGACATGATTGAACCCCTCTTTCTGAGCATTTCTGGAGAAGACAGTGGAGTTGCTGGGTAAATCAAGGTTTTACCCCTGAACTGAACAAAAATTACTTCTTCCTGAAGCAAAAATACAATAGAGAGGGAAAACCCTACTTATCTATGTAAACTTCATTCCTCTTCCTGCTGTAGGCAGCAAGGGTAGTAAATTGTGCTGGGACAATTCACTGAAGGTGCCTATGTGAAGAAAAGGTGCTGGGTTTCCACCCTAGTCAAATTCAGCATCTTCATAAGCCCAAGAGAAGACTGGAGAAGAGCACTACTCCACTCCCACCATAGTTTAGCTGCAACAAACTAGATTAACAACTGTGAATTCATTAATTCATCAATAATAAATTGGTGTGAAGTTAACTGCACAACTGCACATTAGTGAAACTCATGTTGTTGTGTGTGTTCTCCCTTGTGCTCCTGGCACTTGTAACCTGCTGGTTGCCTTGACATTTCTGTGTATAGAGAGCATGAAAAATTACCTTTCTCCCTGGTAACCGAAGTGTGGGACCTCTGCAGTCCTTCACATGTTTGTGAGTAACAACTATTTTCTGGAAGGCCAAAAATTTGAAAATTCAACTCTTAGGTGTGAATTTAGAATTACAGAATTATACCCAAGATCCTGTATTTTGGACCATTAAGTTTTGTTGTTGCACTGTGAAACATGGTATTAAAGAAAGATGAATATACTTCTCTGACTTGGTATATCTGACTGATTTCTATTTTATTTTTCTGCTATGTAGCATGATTACTGTCTTTTGGAATATGCTCATCTTTATATATTTTTATATAAATAAAAATTGCTTTAATTTGGTAGGTCACCATGTTAGACATGATAAACATTTTACCCAAAATAAATCCTTACATGGATAGAAGTGAAAAAATGAAAAGCAGTAAATGCTGATGACAAAAATCATAGGCTGCATGGTCCTTTTGCACTGGTCATCACAATCACATTGCATATTGCACATTTTTAAATCTACTGAAATTATCTGTGGTGTAAGAAAATAAGACTGATGTTTTAATACTGACATAATTTTTTCTGACAGTGACGAAAGACAAGTGTTACAAAGCCCGTGTGATCTTCTTTTGGACTTTGGATCTGAAGTTGCATTCAAAGACATAGTAAAGCGTCAGCTAATTCTTACCAATCACACTGGAATCAGTGCTCCATTCAAACTCGAAGCTGAGTATTTTACTGGCTATTCACTTACTCCGGAACAAGGAATCTGCCCGTAAGTCTTGTTTTTCCACATAATGACTCAAATATTAATTTAGGTCTGGATTAAATCTGAAATCAGGACGGAGTGCTATTGCCTCTGTCACGAGATACACTTTCTGCGGTGCTCTGGTGGGGTTTTCTTAAGCTCTCTTAACTCTGTGGTAATGAAACCTGCTGGTGAGGTTTGCTGCAGAAACAGCTAGCTTGCAATGCAAGGACAGAAGATTTAGCTGGTGTAAATGGCAAAGCACTCTTGTTGCCAATGGGCATAGGCTGGTTTACACCGGCCAGGGCTCTGTTGTGTTAGACTGTACACAGAATCTTACAACTCTCAAGCTGATTCGCTCTTAAGGATGTTACTTTCAAAAAATGCTTTGTAGGCAGTCCTTCTTTAGGTTATAATGGCCACTAATTTAGGAGTAAGGTGGAGCTGTTACTTTAGCAGAGTCTCATTTCACAGAATTGTCTTTGTGATTTTTTTTAATTTTTTC
>VYZV01014282.1:356473-379223 GCA_013401275.1 Pandion haliaetus | reverse complement strand
CTTTCTTTCTCTCCTCTTCTTCTTGAAAACTACAGTCTGAAACAAAGATGGGTGATTCTGGTGATAGTTCACTCCCAGGATCACTCCCAGCACACAGTATGGATGACATGCATAACATTTGGCTATTTCCCTCCTATGCAATCTTCCGATACCATTGCAGCAGGCTTTCCTCCCTCAAACCCTTTTATATACCCTCCCCACTGTGGAAAGCTACAGCACAACCCATCTATCATTTCTGTTGCATTGTACTGAAAAATAATATTTAGAGCCACATGAGACCCAGGGAGGAGAGAAATAAAATTGTGGATGTGTCTTCTGTATCTAAAATAAAACTTGAACATATTGGTACCTTGCCATAGTGTTTGGTATCTGTTAGAAGGACAGAGCTTTTCAGCTGTTGAATTAGTACTTAAGATTGGAAAAATGCTGTTCTGACAGATTCCATGCAAGCTCATTGATTTAGAAGGCTAGGTGGCTCAGCATGTGGAAAGGCTTTGCTCTTTGTAATTCATTCTTTGTGTTGAAGAGCACATAGAGGTAAACAGGCAGTTACTAATAGAACGATAACCAGTTAGCACAAATTCCAGCTTATTTTTCTCAAATAGAGGGTGTGTTTTCATGTAACCAATTAGTGCCTTGCATATCCCAAAGAGTCCTGGATCAGGTTGTTGGAAGGGAGTCCTTCTATGAAATAATCTCTGCAAGAACTAACTCTCAAAAAGCAGATTAAGACCTACCGCAGAAGGGAACTTGGGTAAAGTGGTATAAACATGGGTTGTGTAAATGATCCCTGTTTTTTCTGAAGCCAGTGAGGTTAGGCTGATTAGCACCAGCTAAAAATATGGTCCTATATATTCTTTGAAAGACTAACTTTGTTCCATTTCCTCAAAATTCATCAAATGCTTCTTTGCTGTGCTCCTTCAGAGTTTGCAGCAGCAGTGCTGTCTCATGGGAAGGGAGTAGCTTTCCATATACAACCTTCCACAGGAACTCTGAAAGCCTTCCAGCAGCTAATCATAGAAATAACAGCTTACAACAACATGTGGGGAGAGTACCGGGATGATCTTTTCTGTAAGGTAGGTGGGGCTTTGGTTTTAAGTGAAGTATTGCTGTAGCAGATTTTACACCAATTATATTTCCCAGATTCCTTTCTGTTAAAAATACTTTTTCAGTTTGTTAGGACTTCTGTAAAAATTCAGGGTAGCTATTGTTATACCGCTGTCTCCAACAACATGGAAGGAACAATCGTTTGCTCTTGCAGTGTGTGGTTTAGTTTTGTGGTAACATGTTTAGCCCTTGAGGTTTTCATGTGCCTTTAAATTGACTGGAGCAGTTTTGATTTATAAAATCTGTTTGGTAGCTGGCCAGTGCACTACTCTGCTCTACCAATACAATATATTTTGCTGTATGGAAAAGCCACAGGAAAGCTGATGAATGCATGAGGTATTGCATTCTTCTGCTGAGAAGAGCTTTTGTTAGCATATGAATTAGATGCTGTCAAAAGAAACCAGTCAAAAAATATTTGAAAATCCAATCAGTTTTCAAAACATTATTTTGTAACACAGAGAACTAAAGTTTTATCTTGATTCTAATAGCAAAAATTCATTTTTAATAGGTGGGAGACTTACAACCTAAATTAATTCCTATGCAAATGACTGTGAAAGGCTGTCCAATCTTCCTACAGATGACAGGACCACAAACAGAGCAACCCATAATAAGGTATAGTGCAAAATACTGTCAGAGAAGTCAGAGAATTAAATACCTTTGGACTATAGCCAACACACACACCTGTTTCCACCTTTCTGTGATATGAAAAGGTCAGCAAAGTGACTGTCAAAGTACTGTATCTGCTTCTCTAACACCAATACATTTGTCTCTGCTGGCATAATTAGAAAAGAATCTGCATACAAGCCGCCTCAGGTTTGCCAGCAATCACTGTTCTGGGTTTACAGTCACAGAAGTTCACCCAGTCCAGCCTTACCTGATTCTGTGGAGATGGAAGCTGGTACACGGTGGCAGTTCTCATTATCAACCACAGTTCATTTCTCCCTGTCCCTATACCTGGACCAGGAGAAATGCAGCCCCAAGGTAAATAGGGGCAGGGGAAGGTTTAAGCCCCCTCATACAGCAAATTGCATCTGTACGTCTGGGTGAGGGGTAAGGGCTGGTTTATGGGGACCATGGCACTACACGCTCAGCCAACTGCCATACAGCATGACTGCTTCTTTCTGACTTCAGAACAATTAGCATTGGGCATCATACTGCAGCCAAGAGCATTTGCAGTGTCAGCTCTGTAACAGGTCATAGAAAATCGATTTAGCTATCCACCATAAAAAAAATGTTACGCACCTGGAAATCTGTGTCTGACACAGGTCACTCCACTGCTGTGTAGCCATTTGCTGCTGCTGCCAGAGTGTTTCACAAAAGCTGACTTCATATGTTTACCCTGAAACATCTGAGACAACTAAGAAAACTGGAAAAAAGAGACTGATTAAATAAAGCAATATTGTACTTCACAGTATAGGCCACACTTTACCTGACAGCCACCCTTAACAGGTTGCCAGTGCAGCCAGATATGTTTCCACTGTTAAACAAACCTTTAATGATTTCAGACATTCACTTTCATTTTCTACATGCGCTGACAGCAAGGTTCCCTCCCTCAGGTTTGGCACTCGTGTCTCTGGAGGGTCTCCTGTCTTTCGAAGGGTCCAGCTCAACAATCCCACTCCCTTTGGTAAGAATGACTTTTGTACAGCAAACACCAACACTCGCATTGCACTCCTTATGATAATAAAAATAAAATAACCCATTAACATATTAATTAACAGGCCTACTTGTTTCCTAGTCAAGATGTTTTTTGTAAAAATAATGATAGTATATAAGAGAGTGTCTAAGCTGTTTTTTTTCTAACTTAGCTAGTACAGAACAATAATACGTGTTGTCAGGTCTTTATATGCATAGTAGTATTTATCATTATGGTATTACTGCCATGAATATTAGTTTGCTTTCTGGAACAGTAAAGCGGGTAAGCTCCAGCCAGAGTGTAGTAGAATATATGTAATTGACTCAATGTGTTGTTACTACAAAACTGCACATCCTATCGCGATGTGTCTGGGTTTTCGCTCATTGAAATGATGGGGATTTGGGATTTTCCATCCTGTTTTTGTAAATCTCTCACAGCACTAACCCTGGTCAATCAGATGCGCTACCTGCTTCTTAGTGGCATCATCTGGCTCTTCTGTGTTTAGTCTTTTTATCTCGTGTGAGATTTTAAGCTGTTCAGAGCAAAGGTCAATCACCTTTTTTTTTTTTTTTTTTCCTCCAGAATGCCACCAAACACATTTGCTTAACAAACAAAATACTCATAATGTACTTTAATTTTATTAAAAGTATAATTTAGGACCTAGAGAGTGGACAAGCTATATAATAAAAGCATAGCACACATGGTCTTAGAGCAAGCATGGAAAGCTTAAGATATGCTTTAATACAAATCCAGTTGCTAGACACAAGTTTGTTACTTGGTATTCTGGTTCTCCAGTACCAACTAAGCTGTGAGTCTTCTCAATGACCAGAAGTAATTGTCCTTTTTCCTTTTCAATTCAGACATCCGTCTGGACTGGGAAATTTACAACCAAGAGCAAGATGATAAAAAGCTGGTGGACCTGTTGATGTTCTTTGGAGACCCTTTTCCTCCGAAGGACATGGATGAAAATGAGACTGCATCAATGGGTAGCACCTCAGAGTCAGAGATCGTGTTAAAGTTGGATCAAACTGCCATTCCCTGCGGAAGCATTTATCCAGCTTCACAAACCACAGATGAGGTCAGCTGTTAGTCTGTTTTTTATACTGCTGCTGAGATACATGATGGGTTTCTTGGCATGAAAGGCTGAAAACAATAACATGCGATATAACTTGTAACTAAGAGCTAGATTGTTAAAAGAAATGTCAGCTCCTCTCACAGTCAAAAAAGCAATACATTAGTAGATGGGCTATTGGTATTGGTATCAGCAATCAGTTTCCAGAATAAGCTATAAGCAAACAGCTCTTCAGCTTCTCCTTTTCTCAAAATTGTTCAAGAAGCTGATGAGATAGATACTTTTTAAAATACTGTCATTGAAAAACTAATGCCATTTTTACATGAAAGTGTTACGATATCTAAAACGCCTTAATTTGGGTCTGCATTTCTCATGGGTGCTTTATGGTGTCAATGTGTGCTGTAGACAGGGAGCAGAATCTGACCTGCGAAATTCAGATTGCAGCTAATGATATGGAAGTATTTATCCCAGTACTGAAGTTAGATTGGTTCTGTTACTCTGTTAGAATATGGTAACATCTATTACACCTGAAGTTTGATTATAATATGGCAATTTACTGTCTTGAAGAGCTGGGAGTGACAGGGAGAAGGTATCATGCAGGATATGTATATTTCTCTGGCAAAAGCTTTACAGAAAAGATATATTAAAATCACATTTTCTCTGCTTCAGCACAGAAGGCATACTTGTTTTGAATATACCTCTAACCTTTCTTGTGCAACAAGGGAACATTATTGCCCTGGAGTGCTGGTTTGTATAATGGGCCAGAGATGTCACAGTTGAGCACTTCTCTTGGTAGAACAGGACCCAAGCATACACATTTTCCAAGGAGTCCAGGAGCAGTTCCAGGAGAGCAAACCTATGCATGAAAAAATTAATGCACAGGACACATCCACATGTCCAGCTTTTGTGCCAGAAAAAAAGAAACTGGAGCTGGCCTTGCTTACTGACTAGTGCAGCAGTTCCCTGTACACTTCATTTGCATTCCTCCTTTGCAGCGTAACAGTTTTAACCATTCCCCACCCTTGTGTCCCTGCAGTCTTCAGACTCTGACAACAAAGAGAAGGAAATCATCACTCAAGAACCTACAATACAGAAAATCGTCTCTGTACTTATACAACCTCATGAAGGGGTTCCTGCAGACAACCCCTACTCCATTACCCCAAGACAGATAGTAAGCTTTTAAATTTTCTTTGTGCTTAGATTTAGCCTATTTTCTGCAGGACAGAGGAGACAGAGAAGCAGGAGGAGGTAGCTTTAGTTTGGGGTAGAGACTACTAAGCAGTGAAAGGGAGGGTTTGGGATCTTGAAGATGGCCATAAGAAGAGTTTGCAGAGTCAACAAAAAAAAGAAAGTGCCTTACCTACATTTCAGCAGTTAACTGGTGACTGGAATTAAGTGTTCAGTTGTACTAGGCTCTCTAGAGTGGCATCTCTGGTCTTCTCACCTGGGTTGCCTTGGTGTGGCGTTAGGTGGGAGGCATCCAGCCTGAAACTTTGGAAGCATGGTATTTAACCAGGGTAGATTTGCTAAGTAGACGTGGCAGAGCTGGTTAAAGCAGGCTGCTGGGAAAGGGGTGCTCTGTAGACAACTCTTTTGGATAAACTGTTGTAACCCACAGTACTTCAAAAGTAACTGGTGCACATAGGGGCCACAGTGTCACAATTCCTTAGGAATAAGATAAAGCAAAGACAGCACTGGAAAGATCCAACTATGAGTGACAGGGTTGCCCAAAACATCAGTGTGTCAATTTTGATTCTTAAATATTAGCAAGTTTTTTGCCAAAGGGTTTCAGTTACAACTTAGAATGAGCTAAAGATTACATAAAAGAAATAATTACAGGAATGGCATCTCAAAGAAATGAAGCCTATAGTCAGCTCTGGGGTGACTGAGGCTGTGATAGTTCAGATAAACAAGTGCCTCACTGTGGAGGCAGCCTCTGTTGGGTGTATCCAGCAGTGAGCTTGGCCTATGTGGAATGGAGTTGATGCCTGTGGAGTCATTTAGGTAGTCCTCTGCAGAAGTATTCTCCTGTTTCTGCTATTGCTCTGGGAAGGTCTGTTAGCTCAGGTGTTGTGCAGCACAGCTGGCCAGACCTGGCTTAAGTCCATGTCTGAACAGCTAAGATCTCTATGACCACAATGCACGGACCGTGCAGTGTTATAGGACGTGACAGAGCTTACTAGCTCTGCTCTGGCTCTGCTAGACCTTAGGCAGAGCTTTCTTATGCTCCTCACCACTCTGAGCAGGGGAATGCAGTGCAAGGAGAGCTGAGCTAGTTTTGCTTCTACTGAACATAGGTCCAGCAAGACTGAACATCTTGCCCTGTGATCACATGAGATGGGAGAGTTTGTGTCTGCACAGCACTAGCCTGAGAGCAGTACATGGCACGTGACGCCTGAGCTTACAAACTCGGCTGGACATGAATTGGCTCTGCAGGGAGATGGCAAAGGTTTTTCTGCAGCAATAGCAGGATTTAATCATAACCTGCATATATTTCTGCAGCAATAGCAGGACTTAACCATAACATGCATAATGCACCTAAAGAAAGCAGAATCTATTCAACCTGTAAATCCCAGAAAATCCACTGTAGCTGGATAGTGCATTTGATTACATTCCCTGCTCTCATGTAAAATAAAAAAATAGCCAAGAGTATACTGAGCTGTAAAATACTCTTAATTTACGCTTGTAAGTCTTCAAAAAATGTTTCTTTTATCTGTGAGTGCTGTCAGTTGTGGGAGAATCATCTGAGTTAGCCATGGAGTAAGAGTGAGCAGAACTGGGTATTTTTAAAAACAAACAAACACGTATGTACATATGTTTGTGTAGTTACAGAGTTGGTCTGTCACTGTGCTTAAACTCTGTTGATGCTAAAGAGTGGCTACACTGGTATTTGCAGCTGAAATAATTGTCGCTTTTGTCACATGTCATTTTAGCGCAAGCCTGAGTGTAGCCCATCCCCAGGAGATCTCATGCCGCTTGTGCAACTCAGTTTTAGCAGCTGAGTGCTGAGGATGCTTGTGCAATCCCAGGCAGCTCCCTGCACTACTAAACTGTTCTCTCGACTGCAGGTGGTTCCAGGAGGTGGCAGCATCTCCGTTTGCATCTCCTTCACCCCACACATCCTCCCAGAGACCGTGACTGAAGTGCAGTGTGAAGGGTTTGTGCTGGGTTTCATGAGCCTAGACGACAAGGTAAACTGACTACCACAGCAAGGCTAGAGATGACTAGAAAATAATCGTTTCCCTTCCTGTAATTTATGTACAGTCTGCTGTGTACCTGGCCAGTCTGTATAAACAGTCCTGTTCCTGCTACCCTGTACATCCTTCCTTAACTAGGGTGGTTCATTTGTTGTATTTGTCTTTTAGCTTGGAAGCATTCTGGAGTGGGAATGTCACCATCTTCTTACATTGTCTGGTGCAGTAGACCCCAGACAAAAGCCCAGGGTTTGAAATGCTATCACAACATCAGGTTTTATTGATAGCAATAGTTAACAATGGGACTGAGACTCAGGACTGCTGAGTTCTGTTCCTGGCTCTGCATCCACCTTCCTGTGTGAATTTGGACAGCATATCTCTCCTCTGGGAAACTTCCTCTTCAGCAACTGCAAGTGCAGCTCACAGGCTAATGTGAGGCTTGAATAGTGTTTTATGAATTGTTCTTGCGATTCTTTGACATGAATCGTTGCAAAGGTGCAAGGTATAATGAATGAATGATAAAAGAATATTTAATAAAAACGTCCCTAATGTTCCTGATTCCTGGAGGAAGAAACATCTGTGTCTGTATTAAGCACAGCCATTCAGAGTTCAACTACTGCTTAGCTTTTTGCTGTTCCTTGCATGTTGCCATCATGTCTTACAAACAGGCAATACATTGTCAAGGAGAATCCTATTTTGGCTAACAGGCTCTCGGGCTAAAAGGGTTTCAGGTTTTAGTGCTATCGTTTTACACATCATTTCTGTTCTCATTTTGTTGTCAGCTTGCAGAGACAGTGCCTAACAAAGTGCATCGCAGGCATGGCTATGAAGCTCCACCATTACGAGTAGACTTGCAAGCTTTTGTAAGGCATGCTCTGTAAGTACCATCTCACTGACGGGCTGGTACACCCACAGAATGAATCAGCCTGGAGGGCAGGGCTCTGACCAGCTCTGATTCTTTACACTCAGGTTAAAAGTAGACATGGATGATGACAGAGGAATGGTGTTTTATTCAATGGCAAGTGATCTCGTACCAGAGCAGCTTCTGTTAGGAGTAAGTATTTCACGCACTGACGTATTCAGCTGGTTTGTACTGCTGTGCTACTGTAAGAATTCAGAGCTGTATGCAAATGGTTTTTAAAATGCATCTTTATCCCCAATAGCCTCGTGTTGCAATTTTCTATATTGCACACAGCAAGATAGGTAAAACAAAAGGACTACAAGTACTTATTAGCCAGGAATAAGCAAAGCTGAGCTCAAACAATGCCTATTTTAGATGTCTTTTTCTTTGTAGAGGAGTTTGTAAGTAAAAAAAATAAGTACTTATTTTCAGGACATAAAGGTCTGATAGCAGAATGAGTCACTTAGAGTGGCCCGGTCAGTTTCTGTGACCCTTGACATTCAAAGACTTCTTATTACATTATTTGTATTTTGGTTTTTTACTCAAATTTTGAAAAACATGAGCAGAAAATAGTGGGTTGCTTTGGGGTAAAATCCCTCAGAACCCCAGTGGTGCTGAATGACCAGACAGACTAGCACAAAACTCTCAAGGGAGTTAAAACTAACCAGTTTTGAATCATTTCTCCACCAGGTTTTGACAGATTCTGTAATGACTCAGAGTTTGAAACTCATCAATTGCACTAAGGTTCCTCTGTACTTCAGGCTCTTTCTGTCTACGCCCTTCAGCCTGTCCAGCACAGATCCCCAAAAGAGCACCAAAACATCCCACAGCAAGAAGGAGGAAAAAGAACAGCATCCGCAACTTGTACTTTATCCACAGCAAAGCATGCTGGTAGGCTCAAAAATAATAATCCTGTGCCAGAATAATTAGTTCAGTAATTGGTGTGTTAGCATGGCTGAGATGAAACACAAGAAAAATACCACCAGCATAGAAATCTCCCAATTTCAGGGGAAATAGTGGTATATTAGCAAATGTTAATTACTGCAACTTTGCCCGCTCTATTGCGGGTACAAAATATTTTTCTGCAGTGGCCCTGATGTGCTTTTCTCATCAACTCTGACCTGTTGCAAGCTCCTGTGGTTTTTGGAGCTCACCTAAATCAATAGCCATATATATGCTGGACAAATGAAAAGATTTCCAAAAACTGCAGTCCCTCATTTCTTTCAATCAGATGCCAGCAGTGCAAACAGAAAAATTTGGTTCATTTTGGGTGTACACAATGACATTAAAGGAAATGAAGTCCTGGAGTCAAGAATTAGCTAGACTGCAAAGAATGAGTAACAGTTGCATTTTTGAAGCGTGCTTCTCATTTTTCAATGTTCATTTTGACACAGAGACACACACATCTTAATTCTGCATGTGCAGGAAGAAAGAAGACTTCCATGTTTAAGACAGGTTTGGGAGTATGGTATTTGTAACCTCAGGAATTTAGAACCTTTGTCTTGCTAGAGACTGTTTCTCCCCTGTGGTTCGGAGATTAGCTGTTCACCTTTACACTCCATCTCTGTGTACTGGATTCATAGGAAATAGCCGTGTTTTTTCTTCATTTATAATGCTTTGTTCCAGTGGGAATTTGGTTGCTGGCGTGACACCTTTTGGTTCCAGTGGGAAAATGTGTGCCTGGGCCTTTGAGCAATATTTACTTCGGATTTCCTGCACAACAGTGTCTTCTTATGTGATGGTCATCTGAATTCCTCTTCCAACAGGTGAAAGTGTCATTCCACACAACTCTGGAGTTACTTACGTATCAACATTTGCCAGATACCCAGCTGCTTCCCGGAGTCCAAGTGCTCCAGTTTGAGAACGGAGAGAGAAAGCTGAAGTTTAATCAAAATCTGGTCATTGAACATAGTAACCACACTACCCAGGTAAGATCAGAACAAGACCTCTGGGCCCTGAGAAAGGGCTGTGTTTTATCAGCATCTCTGACTCAGAATGAATGTGCCTTAGGATTTACTTGGCTTTGAAATACAGCCACCTCTAGAGTAAATTGTGTCATCCAGTGAATGGCCACGCATTTGCAAAAGGAGATAGCTCTCTATTGAGACCGCAGGTGACCCTCAGATGGACAGAGCGGTTTTGGGTCAGCACCCTGGTGCTCGTACCCCAGCTCTCTGTACAGCCTGACGGCCTGCATGGTACGGCTCCATCAAAGGGCATCACACCCGATGACAGTGTGACTCTCAGTGTTCTTCTGAGACGTGGGGTCAGGACTGTCTCGGCGAACATGCCAGCGACTGAGTCAGCAAGCATTGCCTCCTGCAGTACCCAAGTGCTTCTTGAACGTCTTCCAAGTCTCTCTGACTCGTGTGGTGTGGTCACAGCCCACACACGTTTGAAGACCTATCCCTTCCAGATGGAAAGCTATAAACTCCAATGTCTCAGGAGTTCCAGTACACTGCAGGCTTTTTTTTTTTTAATTTCGCACCAGGTATTTCTGAGGTCTGATATGCATAAGGTCCAAGCACCATATCTAAGATACAGTCAATTTAATAATAATCTTGGGCAATCTGCACAAATTGAATGACTCACAGTGGGCCATATACAGCCCTAAGGCACAACAAGATGCTGTAATGTCTGCGTCTCTCAGAAAACCCTAACAAATCAGAATGCTCACTCTGTGTTACTTCATTAAGAGTACAGTGTCTGGTTTGAAAACCTATCCCAAAACAGTAAAACAAGCAACAACTTAATTCACTCAAAGCTGTAGAATGGGGACTTGACTCTATGGCGAACACAGAACAACTACTCTTGATTCAGTGTTTGAGGTTAAGAATGATCCAGCTTTAGCAGGTATTATTAAAGCTCTATAAAGATAATGTGGGGTTTTTTTCTCCTTTCCCTTTCCTCTGTTTTGCAGCTGGTCCCAGTGACTGCGTACCTCGCTGTTCCAGTTCTGGAGCTCTCTTGCGACACGGTTGATTTCAAGACCTGCTTTGTTGCACAGACCAAGACTGAACATGTCTTCTTGTGTAACAGGAGTGGCTGTAGAAGTTACTGGACTGCTTTGCTGGGTATTCTGGTTTTGCAGTTGGATTTTCTCGTTACATAGTTTCTCTTCAGTGTTTTTATTTAGTAAGACTGCATGCACTCACTCCATATGTAGCCAACACATGATGATGTTGGCTGCAAGCATATCAGGTCTGCTTCTGTTCTTACTTAGATGGGTGGTTTTTTTTGTTGTTTGGTTTTTTTTTTTTTTTTGGACATCAGTGTATCTCTACTGATTTCAGCAGTTACTCCACATTGAACCAAAAGGCTGAATCACAAGTAGTGGACATGCTTTGCTCATTTATAACACGGTCCTAAGAGGCAACGAGAAGCAGTAGCTCCTCATGAGTTCAGTTTGAGCTTGTGCCTAATGATGTTAACAACAGATGGGCTTCAAAGGAAAGAAGATCAGGGCTTTTTTGACATGGAGACCACTGATCGCTCCCCTTGATTAGAGGATGACAACAGAAACTGGCTGCATGCATAGAAAGCCTCTGACAGTGCAAGACACGATTTATTAGTTGGCTACCAAGGAGGCGTGTTGTTTTGAGTGCTATGTGCTGTGCAAACTTACACAAAGGGTCTTGTATTGCTTTGTTTGATATTTGCCCCTTCCACTGCAGATGAACAGGAAAGGCACAATGACCTGGAAGTCTTTTCTGTCTCCCCTACTAATGGCATTTTGGAGGCACGTGAAGGGGACCCACCTACTAAAGAGATTCTGCAGATCAGCTTTACTGCAAGGTACGGTTAACAGGACTGAAATTTTGCTGTTATTCCCTGTCAAGCCCAGACTTACGTTGTGAGCAGTCACTGAAAGCAAAGAGCACTTCTGCTCTGTTCTTGTGTTATCAGGCTGCTCATTTTGCTTCTAACTATTGCCAGTCCTGGGCTTCCAGCTGGTTACTTTTTCCATATAACCATGTTGCCTACACCGCTCCCATATATGGGGTTTCTTTTGGATTTGGCAGCCAGAATTTCAGACTTGAGATTTACCCACTCAAAATTGTGCTGTTCCAACAGTTGGTATGACACATGGACTACGTACCATTAGATAAAATCCCTTTCTTTAGGGCAATGTCTTCAACAGAGGGCAAATCTCAAGCCTGTAATTCAGTGCAGAGGCTGATACAACAGTTGAGTCCTTTATGCATCCAGCAGTTTCTTAGGGCAGAGGAAGAAAAGCGTCTGGAGTGGTTCAGAATTCCAGTAAAGCATGTTTGTCGTGCAGCATCTTTTGCAGTCAGTCTCAGGGATCCTTCATTACAGTTTGTGGCATCTCGCTGAAAGAAACTTTTGCAAGTCCTTTATCTCTCTACATACATTCAGAGTAACTCCTGATGAAGCAGAGAGAGCAAAAATGTTCTAATACAGTGATACTATTCGTTTTACCCTTGCTTAGCCTGGTGCAATTTTTAGTGCTACAGTCATGTTGATGTTTGACGAGAAACATTGATTTTTTTTTTTTTTTTCTATTTTCATTGCCTGTAATCTAAAGGTTTTCTACACAACAAAGATAGTGTGAGCTGTGGGCAAATGACAGCAAAGAACAGAAGAGAGCAGATGAAAATTACTTTCTTTGTCCTATAAACAGCTAATACTGTTCTAATTATGTTTATGGACATCTTATCATAACCTTTGTCAAGGCCAGGAATTAGTTGTAAATGGCAGAGGTAGTGACCTAAAGCCTTTAGTTTCTTTGCTCTAATTAGGGAGATGCAACTCCTGTAAGAAAATTCAGCTACCATTACAAATTATTTTCTTGGAAGTTAGTTGTTACCACATGGAGCAGAAAGTTTGACAAGTCTATCCCAGTGATTTCAGAGAACTCTGAACAGTGCTGACAGAGAAGTTTCAAGAACCAAACTACAGGTGACCCGAGTTACTGTCGTAACTTTGATCTCCCTGGAACAGGCTGTGAGATCTCCATCCCTGGAGCTACTGAAACCTCAGTGGGACCAATCCTTGAGCAGCTGCTCTAAGCTGTCACCGCTCTGAGCAGCGTGGTTGACTAGAGACCTCCCCAGGCTCCCGACTGCCTACGTGTTTCTGGAGTACTTCTGACTATGCCTGAAGCACTTCTTTTTTGTCTGATAACAGATACGCTAATCAGCATGTCTGGAAGTACCAGAAAGCAATGTTGCTGTATAGCAGCCAGCTCATCTGTTCAGCTCCAGACAAAGAATTCCCAACACAGCAGAGCTGAGGACCAGCATGGCATTAGTAAATAATTATATGCAAGGTGGGAGGTGATTTTAATAATTCACCTCCCTAAATCAGTGGTCTTCCTTCAGGGGAATTTTGTACGAGAAGGAAAAAATAAAAGCTGGCTGGCAGAGCAGGCTCTTGCCTCAGGCCTTTACAACAGCCGTCTCCTAGACGCAGAGACGACCTTCAGATGAACAGTCTCGGTAGTGTTGGGTAGCGTTAGCCTTAGGCAAATTACGCTGTGAGACTTCCGCTTAGTGCAAAACTACACTTGCCGTAAGCTTTTTGCTGTTCATTTACAACCTGGACTCCAGTTGAGTGCCCTTTGCCTTAGGGGAGTTGACAGGAACTTTTGTTTCAAACTTTCTGTCACAGGGATGAATTTTCCTATCAAGGCAGTGCAGGCATTTGCTCCCAAACACTAGCCCCCCCCCCCCCCAGCAGAGCTTAATTTTATTTAACTAGAACAGAATTTCGCAAGTAGGAAGATACTTAAGTTCTTCTTTCAAACATGACGTTAATAATCCAATGTCTTTACTTCAGGTACAGACTGGACCATTCTTTCCAAACACCCTGTACGTAGCTGTGGGACTAACACTGTGAAGTGAGATTGCCACCCGCAGACTTGACGTAGTGCTCCTGACTAGGAGTGGTTTATGCCTCAGGGCACCATTCTCCCCTTTTTCCTCCTTAAACACAGAATTACATCTCACTGTACATAACTGAACCGTCTTTTTGCTCTGCATTTTAGGAGTGACGTTGAGTATGAAACTATCGTGACCGTTACTGGAGTGCTGGGAGAGAAGCCCTGCAAGCTACAGCTCAGGGGACGAGGAACATACGATGGAAAGTATGAAGATGTGTATTTAATTTAAGCAAGACAATGAGGGACAAATGTCAAGGTAATGGGGCTGGATGCAGATGTGCCATCAGTTGAGCCTGTATTTTCATCTACGTCTGTTGTTTTAACGTGAACCAGAATTTCAGCAGAAAAAAAATTTAAGTTATGAGGAAAAAAAGTTCATGGTACTTTAAAGAAAGCAGTCATAATCCATTTTGTGCTATTACTTTTATTGCTGTGATAAGCTTACCGTTACCCACAGAACCAGGCTCTGCAAAATAATCAGTTTTAAATTGCAAAGCAGCTATGGCAACAGGCCAAAACCCTCTGCATATCACAGTATGCCTCAAAAGACGATTAAAGACTGTTTGTACCTTAAAAAGTAGCTTTTGTTTTGCCTTATTTGTTTGACATTAAAATGGACATTAACAAAGGCAACAATTAGCGAACAGGCCAGAATCCCCCAGGCTGTTTTCTCAGTGTCTTACATGAAAAGAGGAAGAGCCAACTTTCCCTGGACTCCTTGGAAAATTACCAACCTGCATGTTTCATCATGCTTGGGTTTTGCGACCATCCCCTTCAGGAACGGAGGGAGGAACCCTTCTTCTTTTTAATTCTTTTCCCCCACATGGTTCCCATTTACTCACACTTCTCTTTAAATGTTTTTAGTATTACTTTAGCTAAAGGTCACTGAAATTCCCACTTCTGAGCCTGTTAAGTTTTCCCCTCCCATCATATAAAAGGTTTTTGTTAAAGGCAGCGTGTGTGGGGAGGAGGGGGCTGCAAGCCACGCTGGAGGAGAACAAAAGATGTAAAACAGCTGCCTCCTGCCTAGTTTAAAACAGGCTTGCACTAGCACTGAGAACTCATTTTATACACAGGACCCTCCCGGGGAAGAAAGGACCCTTGAACATGCTAATGCTTCTCTGCCCCCTCTACATGATTTAATCGGTTTTGCTCTAAAATACAGCACGTGTGATTGCCGAGTGAGACGGGCTACAGAACAAGAATGTGAGAATATAAAATATCTCTCTAGCTCTCATGACCTTCAAATAACAATCATCATAAAAAGAAAACAAATACATTGCAAAACCCCAGTTGTATTAAGTGCAAAAACAAGAGCCAGGACAAAGAACTTCAGCCTGTGTTAACAAAACTAAACTTTGCTAACATGTCAGAGATGATGAGTACATTTCTTTTTCAAAGCTCTGAGTTTCAGTGATCTTTCTGCTCATGAGAGAACAGGTAAGGGAGGGTTCACAAGGTGAAATACACATGTGTATTAGCACTGAAGTACAGAGATGTCACTGATGTTCATGTAGTGCCTGCAGTTAAGAGTAATGCTGAAATCTGTTTTATCTTAGGTAATTAAGTATTATTGAGCATAAGCTTGTCCTCTAAGTTAAGAGTCACGCAAGCTGATAATCAGAAATGTGTTGTAAAAGATGGAACGGCCACTTTCAAACTCCTGGCTTCTAGCAGTTCAGCTGAACCTTTCTTCAGGCACCTCCTGTGTATATTACATTCTAGTTCTTCCACTTTCCCCCACTGGAGCCTTGAGAGCAGCTTGGTTAAAATCAGGAAGCTACAGCACATCCTCCAGCATAGGGACAATTGAAGACATAGCCAGCTTACGACTTGGATAGGACAGATGGAGTCATAAAGGAAATGACGTTAAGTCTTTGCACTGCTTTCAAAACAAGCTGTTCTAGACTTCTTGCAAGATGGTGAAATCTTTAAGAAAACCCTGGAAAAGCCTTTTTCTGTGCGCTGATGTTTTTGTTTCGAGCGACCCTTTTAGACAATTTGTCATACAAAAATACAGTACCATGAACTACTACTCTCTGACAATATTCACAGAATAAAGGGATCAATTAAATTAGAAATACTCATTCGTCATCACCACACAAGGGCCTAGAATGGAACTTCAGCCGAACCCATTTCTCTTCTCCTGCCAGGATGCTTTTTAGCTCTGAAGCAAATGCCAGTTTTGCATTTTCCCACCTGCTTAGTAGATCTGTACAATTTATTCTACTTTGCCATTTGTGCCTAAAATTTGTAGATCTAGTAACAAATCCCTGAATCCCCTTGATTTCACAGTGCAAATCATTTTCCTATTACTAGAGAAGGCAGAGAATTAGCTGTCATGTTTCGTCAGTACATTGGAGTTTAGTTCCCTGGGTACTCAAATACTGCTGCAGCGCCCATGCCAGTTCCAATGCACATTGATACGACACCATACGCTCTGAAACGAAAGAACACATGGAATTAAGACAACGGATTGCTTTCAGATCATCTGGGGGAAAAAAGAATAGAATTAATTTGAGCTACCCACTGCTCTCCTGTGTTACCAAGAGATTCTAACTCTAGAGCAGGTCCCTGTGCCCTGGAGTTCTGCAGGGGGTTGTTTGCAGAGCATGCGGACAGAGGCTTCTCTGCTGGCTTTCTGGACAGTGTGCCAGAAGCAAGCTCCTTAGCCACCTGCCTCAGGCACATGAGCAGCAAGGTCAAGCTAGAAGAACTCCTTTGATTTGTGTGGGTTGAGGAAGAAACTCTTCCTCTCCTGCCTCCTACTACTGTCCTTCACACGGCTTTGCTATGTAGAAGTTCAAGGTAAATTTGGGTAGTCAGATGACGTGCAGTTTGTTTTTCCACAAATCCGAGTGGAAAGCCTGATTTCAGAGCAAGCTCTTCCGCTTCGGTTTGAGGTGGTTTATTGTTACTGCCCCATTTGCTTGGCATTTAACAGCTTGCCACCGCTGTTACCCTCCCCTCTAGGCCAGGGCACAGCTCATCCTAAGGTGCAGATGCAGTGACACTCTATGTGCCAGCTCCAAAGGGAGCAGCGACAGAGCCAGCCGGCAGTACCTACCAGGTTTCTTCCATACGTCAGGAGGAGCCTGAGCCCTGGGCAGAGAGCTGGGGCCAGACTGTCACAAAGCTGGGTGCAGCCCAGCCTTGCAGAAACATCAGCCTGCCAGCTCTGACCACTGACTTCCTCCTCTAACACTGCACAGTGGAGATGTCTACCAAGGACCAGGAGAGGCTCTGCCTTCATGGAGTTAAATCCAGTTGGCGGCGGGTCACAAGTGGTGTTCCCCAGGGCTCAGTACTGAGGCCGGTTCTCTTTAATATCTTTATCAATGATCTGGACGAGGGGATTGAGTGCACCCTCAGCAAGTTTGCGGATGACACCAAGTTCAGACGGAGGGTTGATCTGCTGGAGGGAAGGAAGGCTCTGCAGAGGGATCTGGACAGGCTGGATCGTTGGGCAGAGGCCAATTGCATGAGGTTCAACAAGGCCAAGGGCCAGGTCCTGCACTTGGGTCACAACAACCCCATGCAATGCTACAGGCTTGCTGGAAAGCTGCCTATCAGAAAAGGACCTGGGGTGCTGGTTGACAGTCGGCTAAATATGAGCCAGCAGTGTGCCCAGGTGGCCAAGAAGGCCAACAGCATCCTGGCCTGTATCAGAAACAGTGTGGCCAGCAGAAGCAGGGAAGTGATCATCACCCTGCATTCGGCACTGGTGAAGCCGCACCTTGAGCACTGTGTTCAGTTTTGGGCCCCTCACTACAAGAAAGACATTGAGGCGCTGGAGCGTGTCCAGAGAAGGGCAGCGAAGCTGGTGAGGGGCCTGGAGCACAAGTCTGGTGAGGAGCGGCTGAGGGAACTGGGGTTGTTTAGCCTGGAGAAAAGGAGGCTGAGGGGAGACCTTATCGCTCTCTACAGCTACCTGAAAGGAGGTGGTAGGGAGGTGGGTGCTGGTCTCTTCTGTCAAGTAACTAGTGATAGGACGAGAGGAAATGGCCTCAAGTTGCAGCAGGGGAGGTTTAGGTTGGATATTAGGAAAAATTTCTTGACTGAAAGGGTTGTCAGGCATTGCAACAGGCTGCCCAGGGGAGTGGTGGAGTCACCAGCCCTGGAGGTATTAAAAAGCATGTAGACAGGGCACTTCATGACATGATTTAGTGGGCATGGTTGATGCTTGGACTCGATGATTTTAAAGGCCTTTTCCAACCTAAATGATTCTATGATTCTATGATTCATGGGCAGCGAGGTATGACACAGCCCTCCCTAAAGAGGGCCACCGGGAATTCACATGCAAAGCTATCAAAGGGATGGAGAAAGCTTAACCCAAACTGATGGTTACTTCTGAGCCTAAGTTACTTACATGTAAGGCATTAAGTCTAATACTGTTCCTCGGTGCTCACCTTTTCCCTCTGCGCTTCAATTCATTGAGCAAAGTGACAACTTGACGAGCACCAGTACAGCCCAGTGGGTGTCCCAGTGCTATTGCTCCTCCCAGGGGGTTGACCTTCTCCATGGGAATGCCCAGCTTTTCAATGCAGTACACAGCCTAGAAAAACAGAGGGAATGGTTTCATGGAGATGCTCTCGCCTCCATTAGTTCTCAGCTCTCCTGCAATAGAGAGCAAAGAGGACTGCAGAGAAGACTAGTGGTCTCATCCATATACAAAGAGGGACAGCAAACCATCCTAGGCAGCTCTAGGGGCTTCAAAAGATTTGTACTTAAAATGAATTTAGCTCAAACTATGTTTGTTATTACACAAACTCCACATCATTGTGTCAGCTGCTCTTAAAAGTATGAAACAGTCAGTGCTTGGAGGCCTGACTCGTGGAACTACATTACTAATCCAAAGCACAGAGAAGTGGGCTAGGCCTATCAACTTCATCTCAAACTGAGCCCACTACCTACTGACAGGCATGTTGTAGATTTATGGAAGACACAGCAGTGGAGTTTCTACCTGTCCTGGTTTCAGCTGGGATAGAGTTAATTGTCTTCCTAGTAGCTGGTATAGTGCTGTGTTTTCGAGCTACGTATGAGAAGAATGTTGATAACACACTGATGTTTTCAGTTGCTGCTAAGTAATGTTTAGTCTGAAGTCAAGGATTTTTGGCTTCTAATGACCAGCCAGCAAGAAGGCTGGAGGGGCACAAGAAGTTGGGAGGGGACACAGCCAGGGCAGCTGACCCAAAGCGGCCAACGGAGTATTCCATACTGTGTGACATTTATGAACTGGGGGGGATCACTGCTCGGGGACTAACGGGGCATCGGTCGGCGGGTGGTGAGCAACTGCATTGTGCCTCACTTGGATATTCCAATCCTTTTATTATTATTGTTGTCATTTTATTAGTGTTGTCAATATCATTATTAGTTTCTTCTTTTCTGTTCTATTAAACTGTTCTTATCTCAACACACGAGTTCTACTTCTTTTCCTGATTTTCTCCCCCATCCCACGGGGGAGGGAAGTGAGTGAGCGAGTGAGCGGCTGTGTGGTGCTTAGTTGCTGGCTGGGGTTAAACCACGACACTACTTTTCATTAAGGACCTCCAAATTATTGAGTGCAACACATTCACACTGACACCACCTGATAACAAACGACAGCCCCTGTGAAACAGATTTTGCAAGTTGGTATGAGTATACGATAGTAAAGATTACGTTCTTATTTGGTGGACATATTTTTCTCTTGGTTTATTTTTTTAAATATTAAGCTGTATAAGCAATGCCCTGCTTATATTTTTTATGGAAAGGGAAAATAGCCTGCACATTACTAACATTTGGCTGAAGATGTAGTATGTGGAACAAGTTTGAATCTTAATTTACAGACCAAGCTGAAATATACTCAGCTACCAAGCAATGTAGCAACTCAAACAGGATGATCACTCACCTGGCTTGCAAAGGCTTCATTAATTTCATATATATCAATGTCATTCAGAGTCAGACCTATGGTTCAGAAAAGTCAGGATTTAAAAGGAAGAATACGAATTCTAGTTCTACTCCACTAATGACAAAAAGAGGGGGACCTTGGCTCCATGTGGACTATCTACACCTGTACGTGTGGTTTATGTACAACAATGTCTGAAAACTGCAAAAATGTCACAGTTCATAGTATTGTGTCACTGAGTTTGCCAAGTTTCCTTAGATTAAATGTGATTTCTTTGCAGAGGGATTAAAGATTGAAGGGTACACAACAATAATCATCAGCTATAAAAGCTATTTAACCTGGTGAGTACGGTAAGAACCCCGAAGAAAGCCTGTTCCACTGGTCAGATGCCAAAATTGTAAAGAAAAAATCCCCCCCAAAAAACCACAACCCCCGCCCCCCACACACACACTGGTCATATTAAGGAAGATCAAACAGCACTACAAGATCACTAAATCACTTGCCACATGTTAACTGTTTGTTGAGACCATGCAGGGATTTAATCCAGAGCTTCTCAAAGGCGAGTGAATGACAATTTGTACGTGAGTACAAGGGAACGGTATTACAATAATCCCAGTCAGAATCTCTTTTAAGGTTTTGAATTTAAGTTCACTGTTCCTATGGCTGATAGCTGCACATGCTACAATAGTAGAATCTTAAATTTCAGTCCACAGAGCCTGATTTGCCAAGCACTGTATGAATGGCAAGGGGTTCTTACCCGCCTTCTCCACAGCTACAGGGATTGCATAGGCTGGTCCTATACCCATAACATCGGGTGGGACTCCAACCACAGCAAAGGACCTGAGCACCCCCAGGACTGGGAGTCCCAGCTGTGCTGCTTTTGAGCGTTTTGCCAGGAGAACAGCAGCTGCTCCATCACTGACCTGGCTGGCATTACCTGTTGGAAGAGATCTATTAACACCTTTTTTGCCTGAGCACATTCTATTACAAGGCAGGTAAACCACAGGAACACCACCAATTTAACAACAGAGCTGACCTGCTGTAGTGCTACCATCCTCTTTGAAGGAAGGCTTCAGCTTTGCCAAACCTTCCAGGGTCGTGGAGGGCCTAATCCCTTCATCTTGGTGCACGGTGATTGTTTTTTGGTTGCCCTGATCATCTAGAACAGTGGTCTTCACTGGAACAATCTCAGTTTTAAACAGTCCCATCTGCTGAGCTTTTGCTGCTCTGTTAAAGAAGAGTATACAAGGTTAAAATACCCTGGAGGTGAATTGCAAGGCAACTAACGTCAAAAGAAACCAGTTAGTAAGAGAATGAACTAAGGTGTGACTTAGTATACAGGCACATCATCACTGAGTAGCGCATGGGAAGACAGGCAAATACTTATTTCCATTCGTGGGAAGACACACTTCTTGCCTCTTGCCTCTACGACGTGGGAAATAAATCCCTAACATTATGGGCATTCTCCCCAAACCTGAGTCACAGGATCATACGCTTCTGAGCAAGATCCTCGTTCTGTTCCCATCAACACCTTCATGACTGACAACCAGCCGCCCACAGCATGGAGTTGTACTTGTCCAGTGGTACAGTCACATCACAACTAACAAAATAAATGTATCCTAATGTTCAAACATCAATTCTTGTTTTTGAGTTTAAACAGGGCAAGCGGGCTAAGCCTCTACATAACACTAACGATTTCTGACAAGTTAGGGAATGGCTAAAGTTTCACTCATTCCTGGTTTTGTCCTACTAAAGATGAGTTGAGCTTCAGACGACAGACTTCATGTATAATCTTCTGACATTTAAATGTAACCTTTCAACCCCAAATGATTGCATTTATGTTGCATAGTTCAGTGTGACTATGTAGAAGGGTATCACTTAATTTAGCAGTAAGGTGCAGCAAAGATAGGGTCTGGTCCTGAGACAGCAGCATTAGCAGTAGGGAACAACTGACATGACTGGACTGATGAAACAGAATGCAATTAGCTAAATTATAATTAGCTCAGGACACACAGTTTTAACCTTTCATATTAACAAGGTATTTAAAAGCCTTCACCATAAAGCTGATATAGATTTAGCTTCCAGCAGCAGAGCACCCTTTACAGGGAATACAAATTGGAGAGTGAAAGCTTGTTTTACCCCCTCATCACTTTACACTTTTACTAATAAAATGAAAATATTTAATACTCCCAGGTAAGCGAGAGCTAGAAGTGCTGAAGGACAGATCAGTAATTCTGCAGACATCCTGAGACCGAGGCCAGAAAACCACCTCTTTCCTCATGTGAGAGGCGAGGATCGCGTTCACATACCCTTTTGCGTTATCAGTTCGATGTCAGTGAGAAAGGCTGGCATGCCAAGTTCCCTAAGAAGCAGAGCCAGAATTTAAAGGTTAACTGGCCTGTGCAGTGGCTTCCTGTACTAGATAAATAATTGGACTGGGCTGATGCTTAAACAGAGCTCTGAAAGTTAGTTTAACTCTTTGATGGCAGCAACTTTAACATATCACCTGCTACTGGACTACTAGTACAGCCCCATGGATTCCAGGGGCCAGTTGACTTTGGCAGTGATTTAACCTAAGAGGAAGGTTATGAGAGGTAGAATTGGACTCACTTGGAGCCAAACACCTGCAGTGAAGACAAGCCACTCTTCTCATAAGCTGGGCAGTTCTCTATAAACATTCCCTTAGGAAAGGTTCCTTCTGCCGCCACTCCCACGTTCAGTTTCAAATGATACTGAGCCAAAGCCATTAGGAAAATACTGCACCATACACTTGTTTCACAAACCTCACAGAGGTTGTATCCTTTGGATGCTGAAAAATACAGGGGCACTCACTGCTCCAGGCTCGCAAAATTAGTCACACAATCTTCAGTACGGCTCTGGACTCGAGTTTCGTTATCACACAACCCGGGACATGCACTGATCTTTGCTCTGATCATCTTAAGCTGCTTTACTCACTATTAAGGTTTGTGAGGCAACACGAAGGCTGCACTTAACCACTCTTGGGAAGTAGCAGTGTGTTTTCCATCTGTATTTATTCCTTAACTGAAAGGT